>JBBCBC010000025.1:16944428-17147171 GCA_037126765.1 Stenogyne calaminthoides
AGTCCGCTTAAATATACCACACGTTCGATATTATCCGCAGCATCTACTGCCACCACATCAACCTAATACTTCTCCCATCTATACTCAAAGTGTATTGGTGCCATTTTGACACCTATTCCTTCCACATGTCTCTCAAATGTTAATCGAGGCAGATACTTGTGAATGGATCGCCTAGGTTGTCTTCCTCACACAGATCTTTCACCTCTATATCTCTCCTCTCTAATAATTTTCGTAAAAAGATGGCATTTCCTTTCAATGTGTTTGTCGGGCTCATGGGTTTTCGCCTTCTGAATTTGCAATCGCCCGCATTATCACAAAAATCGTGATGGTGCCGGGCAAATTCGTAACACTAGTCCACTACGTTCTCGCAGCCACACTTTTCGCCGTCAAAGTTAGCGATATATTCGGCTTCCATGTAGAATCGGGCGAGTATTTATGCTTAACGCTTCCATGTTAGCAGCCTCCCCTGTAAAACACACTACCTCGAGGTAGATTTTCCGAATTTAGGTCCGAGCAGGAAATCGGAAAACTGCAGTGTATCCCACTCGTAGTAAACCGTATTAATCGATAAAAATCAAAGATTTATCTCTAGTTCTTTTCGTAGATACTTCGTAATGTTCTCTAATAGCGTACCAATGAGATTTTATTATTTTGCTATCTTTTGCTACCATACCACGCAGCGTGAAAGATAATCCCCATTTCGCATATAAATATTGCTGTACATGAGACTTCCACGCCGCATTTATATGAACGCCTGCCTTAGGAACATGTCTTTATTAGATGGATCCTATATCCTAATGGTACAAACCCTTCTGAATCTTTGCATGTTTAAAACGCTTCAAACGGTATCTATGTATGAAGTTTACATGTCGATCATTCTTTTCTTTCGCATTCGAAATATGATCTCGATCCCAGCACACACACGGGCTCTAAGTCCTTCATATCAAACCGTTTTGGATGTAAACCATAGCCTTTACGCCTAACAAAACTTTTACATCCTTTCCCATGAGCGTAATATCGCTCACGTGATAGTACCAGGAAATAACAAGGCGGCCCACACACTTCCTATAAACATGGGTCCTCGAAATTGTTTTGATCAAACCCATAAGATTTGATTATATTGATCAAAAAACATTGGTTTCCAAGCCCGAGATGCTTGCTTCACCCGCTAAATGGATTCCAGCCGGTAACATGTAAAGGTGTTCTCCTGGCCTGATGAATCCTTCTGTCACAGACATAGATTTCTCGCCAAGACCTCATATGAAAGTCACTGCCTCGACATCCGATTCACAAAAGATTCCTGAAAAATCTAGACGTAAAAACATTGCCAAGAGAATACGGATGACTTAAGCATGGCTACAAAATAAAAAGGTTTCTTCACAATCGATACCCTTTATGAGTGTATTCCCTTGCCACAAGCCCAGCTTGAAGGTTTCCACCTTCCTTCCTGTATTCTTCTTCCTCTCGTAGGTTCACAGATCCAACGGTTTACCCGACTAGGTGGTTCAACTAGCTCCCACACCCACCAGGATCCATTGAGCCCATCTCTGCCCATTGCAATTTGTCGATTCAACTTATCTTGGACCGCCTCCCTCAGACCGTGGGTCTGATTCACTATCCTCGAGACCAACCAAGATTCTCCTATCCCATGAATTTCGTGTTGCTCTGGCACAACCTCCTTACTACTTAATGAGGTTCCAACAGTCAGGCGGTGTGACGGTATATCAACATGTATACTTTATATAGCGCTGTCTCTTATTTCATTTAAGGTAATCTCACTTTCGCTTTCAATTGTTCATAAAGTCTTTCCAAAAAATTCAAAAATGCATACTTATTAATTACCTTTTGATTCGGACCATAGAACATGCACCTTTTCGCTCTCCATGGATATCCTATAAACAAATTTTAGTTCAGATTGCCAAGATCCAACTTACCTATTTCCTTATCTAAAGACGATATTTGACACCTCTAAACTCGAGAGAATTTATCGGCTTATACCAAATTAATAAATCCCCATAGGGTTTTGGGAACCCATTTGATGAAATCGATTTTAACGAAATGATAAGCCAAGATGACCCCAAACGACTTGGGGTATATCCAATAACCCACTTAATCTGACCATTTCTAAGAGTTACATAAGCATTGCCTACAACCTCAAGGCTTTGCTGAGTTCCTGTGCGCCAATCGTGGAAACAATGCCTCGTCTGACAGAAGTTAAAAACTCATCACTGAGGTATTCACCACCATCATATCAGATCGTAGAAACTTTCACATTTTTCCCGATGATTCTCCACTTCATTTTGAACTCCTTTGAATTTATCAAAGGTTTCCTACTGTGTTTCAGGAGGAAATAAATTCAACCTTGAGTAATCATCGGCGAAAAGTCACTAAATACCTTATACACCTTCAGCTTTGTCAGACATTGACCAGCTAACGCTGTCATAATCACTAAACACTGTGGCTCATTCCCCTTGGAATTCAATGCCCTTGGTCACCATCTACCTTCCAAATATGATTAAAAAGTCGGAAGTGGTTCTAATCAGAGGTCCAACAACGAACCATCTTTCACCAACTCTTGATCCCATTTAGATTATTTATGACCTTTACTTTTAGATAAATAAGTGTTTCTGCTCACGCTTTTAAACATTTTCTTGGTTGCATGAAACCATGTGTTATAAGATGCATTTTGCAGGGTGTAAAGTTTATAAGATAGAGATTTTTCCAAAATTCCAGGATGTATAAAAACATTGTTACGTAGAATAGTAACTTGCTTTAGAAAACGAATAGAATATCCATCATTAATAAGTTTTGAACCTAAATAAGGTTTTTATAAAAAATTGGAACACAAAGAACATCTTCAAAAACTAAAATCTGTCTCAAAAGACAGGTATGTCCCCATCGCTTCGCCGATACTTCCTCGAAAGATTTCCGAGCAGATGAGGACCCACTTCCACCTTAAATTGTTTGGGTCTTTGAACCTCACAAACATGATTAGTGATCCCGATCAACACCCACTTTAACGGAGAAGTATACCGCTAAACAAGCTTCAACAATTATGGCGTGAGAATTACCTTTCTTTCCGCCCTTTGGGGTTGGAACAGTAAACCTCCATTGTGCTCCTTTTCACCGTTAGCCAAGCAATTTTCAGTTTTTCGACACCACCACATTCTTGATTCTACTAGATTCTTTGGCAACTCATGATTTTTGATTGCCTCTTTTCTTCTTTCTTGCCATTTTCCCTTGGCTTAGAAGAAGAAAGACGACCATGCAAGTCAAAGGTTGAGTGCTTGGTGCCCCATCAACGCCTCCTCGGGGGGTGACCAGAGCTGTAAAAAATCGCCAATGGTGGCCAAAGTGCTCAAAACTTTTGGGTAGAGAGTGGAGTTCAAATCGATTCGGGGTCACGATCATAATCCATCCAGTAACCCCAAGTTTGTTCAGATGGGCCATCTATTTTGAGGACGTGAACTTTACGGGGTTGCTCTCCACCATTTTCAGCTTAAAAATATCTCGAAGGTGATCCGGACGAGTCCCAAAGATTTTTGGACTCATCGGCTTGGTTCATCCGGGTTTTGGTGTCAAGAATCCACTTGTGCTTTTGTGCGCTAGATATTCATAACTTCTTCTTTCCAATCAATATAGTTTCCTTATACCATTCTATTCACTTAAGTATATTAATGTTGATTAAAAGGTTGCTATTACGCCGAATCTGAAATAAAACAACAATTGTATAAACACAAATTATCATTAATCCGACTATATTGTTCATACTGCATCTTCAAACAATATGAACATGCATCACCCGACATCTCAAAAATAGCTTAAATAGGTCACAATGGGTGAACTGCCTATTTAAACACATTCAAGCAAAGTTACAAATAAGAACAATAAAAACCTTAATTCAAAATTACTACGCCCCACTTCTGACCAATATAAAATTGATAGGACTTCGGGAAGTATATGCATATCCATTTTATAGCGTAATAACATGATTAAATATGTAATTATTACTTCACTTTGTACGAAATTCTCGCAAGAGGTCATCGCCGCCACTAATAATAATTCACAATCACTTTTTGGGAATTTATTCACGTGAAATCCATCTTTTGGTCGCTTTTTTGTCGTGAAATTTCTCCAAAAGAATTCACAAATAAATAAATCATGGAGGTCAATTTGACGTAATTTTATTATCCTAATAAAAATTGTCAATAAAATATATTTAGTATTTTCGAAAGGAGATTTTCTTTAGACAATTCTAAACCATGCAAACACATTTAATAAATAAAATTGCACAAATTTAAAACAAAACATCAATACAAAATATATATCCAATCGTCATGGTTTAATTCCAAGTCTTGATTCGAGAAATCGCTCTCTTTTTGTTTTCATCATTCGCCCCAAAAAGGCTCCAACTAATCCGCAATAATTCTTCAAAAAAATGTCCTCCGCTCGGGTTAGACGACGCCAGAAAACTAGTAGTCACGCACTGAACGCGAAAGATGTGCCCAGTTCATGCCCCACCGATCAGCCATCCCGTCTCTGTCACGACAAATTTCATGCCACTGGCACTCAATTTGATGGCGTCTGCTGTCTAGGATCCCAGGTCTGCCGCCAACAGCAGATTGGGTCATACGCCATTATGGCATTGACTCAGGCCACAGTGATCCTGGATGTCTGCATGGACGACGCCTGGTTCACGCCGCCTGTGATACCGAGGGAAAGGTAGGTCGTGAGGGCCCTCGGCCTAGCTGGGCCAGTGGTTCATTTAACTCACGTGACGCCCTGGGCATTTTGATCGTTCATCTTAATTCTTCGTCATGTTTTCGCTCATGATCCTGCCATACTTATTTAATAAAACAAATAAACCTAGATCTAAATAGTTCATTACATTGAACAAATCAAATAAATGAATTCATACTGTGATTTTCTCTACTTGGTAAAATCTAATTCGGTCTAATTGAATTAAAAACTCAACAATTTATTCGCATGTAAACAAGCACATTAAAAATACTATGACACCGATATTCAAAAACGTATCTAATCGTTTCTACTATCAAATTTCAATTTTAATGAACAACAATTTAAATTACCAAAGAAAAGATTAGAGTTCAACTTGTGGCTCATACCGCTTGTTGGGATAACATACGCCAGATCTATCTAGATGACCTCATAAACATAAATTTAAATTAACAATTATTACTAAGATGAATTTACCCAAGGAATTCAAATAATATTAATCCAACGAACAACATTCAAATAATATTTCACTTAAAGATCCCAAAGATGCTTAATTTTATGGGAATTTACGAATAAAATTCGTTGAGAGAGACGGTCCTAGGCAGGATCAATTATCCGGATACCCACCAAAAGTCCTTCAAGTATTCTAAGTCTCGCCCAATAACCCCGTGGAAAGGTTGTTGGTCCCGGTGTTAATCTAGTCTCACACGCAGATTGGGGAATAGTTCAAGTGATTTTTAAAACATTTTTCACTGAGGTTAGATGGGGTGGAATATTCCTGATAATTTTGCCGAGAAGCACTAGATTGGCTTCAGTCAAAGCTCCATCGAGACAATGACCTTTTAGCCGCTGTGTTTATATTATACGCCTAACTGTCTCAATTACATCGTGGATCCTCAGAGCTTGATCAATTGTCTTATTGAACACTCGGGAGAGTAGTTCCGCTTTTGCAATCTATCTCGTTTCAGCCTACTGGCGCGAATGGTCAGTCTTGAAGTTTATACTTGCTTTGGGGCCATAGTAAATCTTTCCTTTAATAAAAATAAAGGATTAAGTCAGACCATTTTATGTAGTTCAAAGGATTGGTTCCAACCGAATATCGCTAAATACATGAGGAGAAACATGCAATATAAAATGCAGATGTAAAAGCAAAACAAATAATGTAAAATTATAAGTGGTTCTAGACCTGAAGCTCCATTACCCACTCTCTCCGATCTTCTTGCAGGAAATTTTTTAACTACTTCCTAAAGCTTTCTGTGCTAACTCATCAGAAGCTTACTCACTTTTTACCTTGAGTTTTTCTGGCCGACTTCCACTACAGCCTACTAACTCAAACACACATGTTCGTGACTACCACAAGTAGCTTACTAATTCTTCTAGAGTTCGGGCTAACTCAATCAGAAGAGTTTTCACTCTTACAACTCTAAGTCACCAACAAACACACACAAACCACCTTAACAAAAGGTTTGGGTTTGGTTGGTGTTCTTAATCAGGCTTGAGATTTCTCTTGCCAGTCTTTTTATGCTAAGGTTCAGAAAATCAAGATTATGATATATCATGGTTGCTTATACAGTTTAAGAACACTATGGATGTATTTTATGTCTACAGATTTGTGTTCTATGGTGGGAATGTTTTGAGTATATGGCTCTTGGCTCAGAAAGCATCTTTTTTTCCACATTCTCCATTTAATTTGATGCTTTTATTTCATAAGTGGTGGATTCTGAATGTTACCGCTGGAGAAAGTCATATCCAAATCCATACTATTCGGTAGTTATAGCCAGCCTTTTCAGTCGTTGTCTTCCCTCTCTATCGTCCATCACGCCAATTTCAATTCAACCAATATATTCTTCGTGATCTTCCCAATCTTCGTATTCTTCCAGTCTTCGTGGTTCTTTCGAGTCTTCGTGATTCTTTCCAGTCTTCGTGGATTCTTCCGAGTCTTCGTGATTCTTCGAAGTTCGTGGATTCTTCTCGAAGTCTCAAAGGATACTATGGTCTTCATTCTTGATTCGCCAGATTCTTCAGTTTAATCTTTATCTAATCAGTATATTGATGCTCTGGGCACAAAGCAATAACCGAGTTCGCATTTTCTCCGATTTTCGTATATCCTCGAATTCTTCGTCATCAGGCACTCAGTATATGATTACCGATTCAGCTGAACATGATTTTGAGCGATTTGTCTTCGTGTAACTTGGTATCTGAGATTTTTTCCGATATCCACGTCACCAATTATCGTGATTCAAGATAACATCGGGCCCAAAGATATCAAAGTTATCTTATCTGATCTTGATCACGCTCCCGATCCTCGATCACCCCATCTATTTCTTTCCGACCGCAACCTCCCTCTCTCGATGGTCATCCACTTCCTTCTCGGATGATTTTCGTTTAGCTTTTTCTTCTCCGATTTTGCATGTACCATCGCTTAATTTCAAACTCATTCTTACTCATCTCTGATCTCGACAAGATTATCTCGCAATTTCGCTCCCGATCTCAATCATCTACTTCTGATTTTGTGAGTTCCTCAACTTGTTCTTTTGCTCTCAACTTATTTTTAGGTTAGCTTGAATAACATAAGTTGATAATGTTTGCAAGATTCATCAAAAACCAAAAATATCCCAAACAAAGGTTCTCCAATGAACGGTTTATAAATAAAGGAAAATAAAAAATATGCACCACCTAATTGATTTCTAATATTTCCAATGCACGGAATACTAGTTGAGATGAAAAATCATCCCTGCGTATAAGAAGGGGTGTTCGAATTTCCAAGGCAATTAGGCTAGGAAAGATCTTTTCGATCTTCAAGAAATCTTGAATATATCCAATATATTATTCTTTCCATGTGTATTTTTCACAAAAAATCTTCACACCCTTATTTAGCCTTTATATTTCTAAAATTACAAGAAGACTTGGCAAGATTCGATTTTTTCTTGAATTTATGAGATATTCTTGCATTCCAAGAATACATATTTTTCCATAAAATATTTCCAAGAAAATCAAGAAAATCTTTCTTCCTTTCTTTATACATAATTTTTGAAAATTGCTAAATAAATGGGAGTTTTCTTTGAATTTATGGGATAATCTTGTATTCCAAGAATACATTATCTCCTTTCCATAAAAAATCTTTTTCAAGAAAAGTTCCTTCCTTTTTTTTCTCTAATTATTTTAAAAAACGAGGAAATATTGCAACAATAATTTATTTTATTTTTAAGCACCTTTTATTTATCGACTTAATTGGGTTACTTGAGGCCTTAGGAGAATTAAGATGGACCTTCCAATGGGCTTCTCAATTCCAATATTGAGCCACAATATAATTCAAATTTCATTAATATTAATTAATGCCACTCATATAATTGTTTATTGCACTATCCACTTTAACCCATATTACTATAATATGGTTCTTTTGATTATTATTTCCTCGTGTTTAAGATTATTTTAGTCCATTAATTAATTGCCACCGAAAAGCTTTTTATATTAATTAATATCTTATCCTCGAAAAGGACAACCCAGCTTTTATTATCCATACCGAAAAATTAATTCCACTTGTAAAGATTTGGTATGATAAAGGTTCCGGCCCACCAAGGGGACCAATCAAGCAAGACACATTGCAAGCAGCACCATTTCAGATTAATTTAGTAACCGTCAAACCCAATATTATTTTGGTGTTTATAGGGCATCGGGTCGCCCAATGATTCTTCCCATTTATAAGTCAAAGCAATAACTACTAATAACACACAACTTTATTAAGTGACGTAGATTAAGAAATCAACAACCACCGACGCCTAACTCTTCATCTTTAATCGAAGGCGTAATGAGTTTATCCTCTTCAGAGGTCCGCTTTTAGAAGATCGAATGCACTTAGTAATCTGGTCGTCAAGACAAGCCAACCTCGAAGCCTTATACATCGACTTCTACCAATAGATTGTCTTGGATTTATCTGAAAGAAACACGACTCGCTTACAAGGCAATCGTTAATCTGGATCTTCTTCAGGATCCGTATCACCACGCTAACTACACGTAACGCTAAAAAGGTGAACAATTTGCACTAAATATATATAACATTCAAATCATATATTTAAAGCTAAATAAAGTGATAAATAATTTATTTCAAGAATAAAGAGTTAATACATAGGTTATACTAAAAAAACATACTTTAACGATAACCCCAACATTAAATGCCTTTGAAGGGAGAGTTCAATGGCTGAATCGCCTTCAATTTCTTTAATCCTTGCTCGGTTTCCCTGCACTCCACTACGAGGCATTTGGTTTCACAAATGTCAAGCAAGAAATCCGATATTTTGGTTTTCAAATATTTTTGTTCAACGTGGGCCTCAAATTTGCCAAGGGTTTTAAAGAATCTCGTTTTAAATACTTGCTCCCCACCCACTATATACATTGTAGTAGGTTCCTCTATCATTCGCCTATATATCGCATTCAGTTGTTGTTTGATAACGCATAATTTCCTGAACAAAATCCACATATTTTTTCCTCGAACCAAATGAGAGACAAGAATCTAGAGAGTCTATGCAATTATCTTCATCAAGTTGCATATTAGCTATGAATTAATTACTTCTCGTGAGTATTCAAAGATTCTGACTATTCACCAAACCAAAGAGTTTTGGCTAAATGGATCATATGCAAATAGCCTCCTCCGCAGCCAAAGATTCGGGTCAGGTCAAGAGAAACCACATTTTCGCATCAGGTTTTGTTGGTAAATAAACAATTTTATCAAGGATAGTGAACGCTATTTTGGTGATTTTTGTGAAGGGTTTGAAATAAGATAAAATAATTAATCGGAGATTTTTGGAAACACAGAGTATCGCAAAGACGCGTTTTGGAAGCCAAGGTTTTAAATGAGGTTTGAAATGGGTAAATATTTTTGGTAATTTTGATCCTTGGGTAATCGCAGATTAAAGAATCGACTTGCCAAGATTGAATTAGCTAAAAATTGGGTGATTTTTGTGAGTACTAGCCGCCTAATTTTTATCCATATTGATGAATAATGAATAAGTGTTTCTAGATTCTGACTTCTTTTCCTCGAGAATTTCAAACGCCCCGCCCATTTATTTCCAGGTGTTTTATCATTTATGTCCAATGATTTATGAGAACGCCAGGACAATAAATGAGGTGCATGAGTCATTAACTTCTTTCAGACTAATTTTGACTATCATTTTAAATAGTTTTAACCTTGATAAAAAGTCAAGAATGCGGATAAATTCAAATTAAGGTTAATGAGTTTCCAAGACTCGTTGATAATAACCTTATTCTATCCTCGAAGTTTTTAGTGAACTCGAAAAACTTCATGCATCCGAAAAAACCTTCAATTTTTAAGATTGATTTTATTCACCGATCCAACATACCTAATCGAACTGATAGTTTTAAATTTTGATTCTCTAGCGGTTTAGTAAGATATACTCTCTCTGCTTATCAAGATGAATTTTTCCATTCTCGATATCCTTTCTTTTTCAACATGACCATAAAGTGATGTCTCGATATCAACATGTTTACATCCCGTGTGCACACGCCAGGTAATAGCAATTGCACTATTATTGTCACAAAATATAGGTACTTCATTGGTTACAACTTTATAATCTTCGCTTGTTAGTTCGAAATAAAGAACTGCGGCACAAAATTTTCCAAATGGCAAGGTATTCAACTTTTAGTAAGACCGGGTCACATCGTAGAACTGCTTTTGAAAAACCATGATATCGCTTATTTCCAAGAAAGTTCAAGTTCTTCGTAGACTTCCCACAATTCTACAAATCACTATAATCAAGATTCAATAACTCCGTTAATTCAAGGTTATCATAAGTCGGATACCATAATCTTATATTCACAATTTTAAGATATTTCAAAAATTTTGGCAAATCTCCATGTGACTAGCCTGTTAGATTAGTTTGATATCTTACAACATATCCCAGAACAACAAAGGTAATATCAGTTCGCCACGCGGAGATATAAAGAATGATCCAATGATCCTATATAATCAAGTGGTTTCATCGGTTTGCTCAGATGGATCGATTCATCTGTAGTTAGTATTCATAGGAATTCTAATCGTGATCGTAATTCAGACAACTATACTCTAGCAACGTCTCTGTGTACTTTGCTTGATTGATGATGAATATTCCTTCTTGTTCTTAACTCAAGTCCTAAAAAGAACTTCACACATCTCGATGACGGAGATTCAAATATGATGTCTTTCAGCCCACAAATGAACTAGCAAGAGATATATTTCCCATCTTCATCCTCAACAAGGTTCTATCAACCGCCTTTGGTAAAACCATGGCTGAAAAAAAGAAGAAATTGAGAAAGTGTGTATCATACCATGCTCCGGTGCTTTAGACCACAAGGCGCTTTTCTTCGAGCTCAGAACTTGGTCATTCTCGCTAAACCAGGAGGTTGTTCCATAAACCATATAAACGATTTCAGTATCAGAGCAAGTTCAACAATATAAAGCAGTAACTTTTGAGTGAACAAGCCTGCTCACATATTCATTCTGCTGTGGCATTCTCAAATTGAAGTCTCATGTTGAATACTAAACTAGTGCAAAAATCGCATAAAGAATTCGTAATTAATTCTTTATCTGATCTCGATTTTACTTTACATCGACACCTCTCATTCTTGTAGTTTCTTGAGCAAAATGTAGTATCTTTGTTGTTGTATTCTATACAAGAATACAACCTGTAAACTTAAATAATCATCCAATTTACTGTGAGTATACGGAACCACGAGACTAACTCCAGAATCGGGTCCAAATAGTCCATATTGGCGCTGCATTACCTACCGGATGTCGTCCAGATTCCTGAATGAGGTTTAACCTGCTTCCTTCATATGCGATACATGTCTCCATCCTTAGGGAGAATACCTCATTCAAGACCTCAACCAAAGACATCTCTATATCTTGTTGAGAGTTTTAAAGTTCAGACGACTCATCTTCTTTCGAGGCCGGTTAACCGACACCTTTTGAGACAAATCGCTCCACCGGTCAGAGTAAATCAGACCTTCTTGAACCGCTAATGCCCATTCTTATAGTACATCGATCAATGAGAACTCAACACCGTAATCCGCTAGGCGTAATTCGTGAAACTATAATGTGATTATGCTTAAACTTCGACATACTTAGACTCCAAGAATCTGGTGACATCATCATTTCTAAGGTCTCAATCCTCCGTAAAACCAAAGTTATCATCACCAAAAGAGCAATGCTATGGGTACTTCTCGTCCTACAAAGAGCGCAAGAGATGCTTCGCTTCTTACCAGGCCTCAATATCCACTCATCGATGTACTTATAGCTCTTGCACACCTCCCCTTGTTGGCCAAACCACTGGGGTTCCAAGAATCAAATCGCTTAGTAGCCCTCGGGATTGGGTCCCCGAGGGGTTATTGGTTTTAGGGATCCATGCTGCATGGCACTTATTGTAAATCGACAGATCGGGGGCGCCCGATTATTCTCCCATAAATATCGGCTATAATCATACATCTCTTTCATACATTACAGATCAAGATACTATTAGCGAGCCTGGTGAATCGTAATTTGGAATTCTTTCCTTGTCGTCATTTTCTTCTTTAACCTGTTAAGTGTTGAGGCTCACAAAGCGCAGCAGCCCCTGTGTTTCAGAATGTGGGTAGTAGGTACTATCGCTAACAATAAAAAGATTCACATTCTTGGCAAATGGTCTTAAAGGGCTTTATCTTTAGCTTGCTTGTTAGGCGTACCGATCCCGACGGTTTCGCATTAGATTTCCCTTTAGAGAGGTTGTCTTTTTCTCGATATTAACTGCCGATCAGTTGAGAGTCTCCGTGTTAATCAATTCTTCATGGATTCTCGGTCAGATACTTGATCACAGTCCATTGCTTCCTTCTCATTGGGCACTTGCCTTACTTGTTTTGTGTCTTTCCCTTATCGTGACATATTTTGCTTGTGGCGTAAAATTCATATCGTAAACCGTTTGATTACATTTCAAATGAATCAAACGGGCTTTTGAGTGATGTAGATGGCCTTCACCCAATTCCCTTCATTAGTTGTTGTACGAAAATAGTTGTTCATATCCTCGAACGGTTTTAGAAGATTGTGAAACTGTATTTTCACGTAAACTATCCTCAGCTAATTTCATGACTCATGTGGTTCAAGAGTTCATCAACTTGGTTTGTGGTGGATTTTGAAATCATCACCTTTTTGTTTATTGATAGCTATCGTTTTAATCAGTTCCCATCAAGAATAACTTCGTAACTTTCATTTTCGCTTATCTTCCAGGTACCAACCGATTTTAGTCAAATATTAATTTATAGATTTCAATGTCGGTATTTTCAAACCTCAACATCGTTTTTTGGCTTCACTATTGTATAAGTGTCTACCGCAGAGAGAGTTCACTGCACTGTTCTAACAGAGTTGCAAAGCACCCTCCACAGTGTGCTAATTATACGTCGCGGAAACATAAACCATCATGTATGTTATGATGTTACCCGGCTTGGTCTTTCTTCGCTATCGCATGCATTTCATCATCGTAAGAGAATGTATCATCCGAGTTTTAGGAAATTCAATGCGACATTTATCGTGCGTAAGTCTTGCGATGAGTAATTAACTCGTAAGGCGTGGAATCAATAATTTATGTATGCACAACCACGGCTTTCTCTGGCTCATATAAGGCTGCTGTTTCTTCGCTTTCTTCTCTTCTTTAAGTCGTCCGCAATCAGGCCGTAATGACTGCTTCAGCTTGAAATAAGCTCCACAATCCACTTAACTTCTTTCGCCAGTGAGTCATTCCTTCAAGAATCTATCAGGACTTTCCGTTTCGCCCAGAATCGTAATTCTTCTTCATATTCGTTGTCTTCCTTTCATCGATCGATCATCTTTTTTTCTATCTTTCTCGGCGATCCTCTTCAGGATCATCTATTCGGATCATCGACCGTCCTTTTTCGGAGATCCGTCACCGGTCCTCCCATTCTTCCTCCGCCTTTGATATCCCCGTAAAATCTACCATACTTACCAGTTGAATGTTGATTTTTTTCGTCAAGCTAGCAGCTAACTGCTCAACTTTTTATAATATCCAACAAATGTGCCCGAAGAGACTTTTGAGTTGTTGCGGTCGCCTTTGAATGCAACCGATTTTTGATGCGGCGTGGTTTCAAAGAAGTAATTTCGCCTTCTTTCTTCTTGCCCTCTTTTCGATCGATTTAACTCACGGGCTTTTAAGACTCGTGAACGTTGCTTGGCTTCATCTTAGCAATATCTTGATAATCCTTTTTATTACCGGGTAATTTCTATATATCTTAATTCTTAGTCGTGAGATCTCAAGATCTGTAACTGATGTCTTTTATCCACATTGCCCAAGTTTCGTAGCTTGTTGATTGACATGGTGATTCTTCCATCGAGCCTTATTGATGGTTTCATTTGGTAGCATCTTTAAGTTTTCAAATTTCACCAGCTTCAAATTTCAGTATTCGCTATCTTTAATCGTATCATTTCTACACAACATTTCAAATAAAGTCAGATCCCACATCCGCTTGGTTTTCTTTGGAGATATTTTATCTTTTTCGGTTACCTTGTCCATCGCCTTCATGATTATGTGCCCGATGTCGCAGTGTACAAATTTTTTCTCAAGATCCATCGTAGGACACTTTCTCGACAAGGCTTCCAACCGAAAAGTTCAGATCACCTCCCATACCACCGGTTGTCATGGTAGATTTATGATGGGTCCTGCTCAAGAACTTTCATCATCCTCGGCTTCTTATTGATCCCAGATGGTTGCTCAAGTGTATATCGTCCACCGACATAATAATGAAAAATTTAGGCAAAATCATGATACATACCGTTATTATTATCCATAGCCGATCGTGAGTTTGAAAACAATGAGATTTTGTGAGGTCCCCGGGTCAATTATGAAGCAAACATTTTAGTTCGGTGCATATAAAAACAAAGAGGAAAGTGATTACATATTTTTATGCTTTTAAGCTCATGTTGTGTGTTTGCTTATAATCTAATGCATAAGACAATATAAGAACATAAAAGGAAGAAACAACACAACAATTTTATAGTGGTTCAGACAAACTCGCCCCCTACATCCACTCTTCCTTCATGGGGGCACCAACTTAACCAATCGACGGATATTAGTTTAACGAAAGAGTCCAACACCAATGATGTTTACCGAAGTTCACACTTAATCGGACTTATCACCCTCACGGATTGCCTACCCTCCCTTCGGATTCGCTAGATGTTTACCGAAATTACACTCACCCACAAACTTAACCGATCAAACCCATTTGGGTATAAGATTGTTTAGTTTTAATTCAGGTTGAGATTTTCCTTACATTTATCGCAAATTTCGTCGCTAAGGTTGGGCAACCTCTAAGCTAGATGGCATTTATGCTTGAATTCCAGGGTAGAACACTTTAAGGCGCAGTATTTCAGGTTCGTTCTATGGTGGAAAGGCCAGATGATTTTGGCTCGGTTCACACTTCCACACCAATAACGGCCAAGAACTTGCATTAGTGCGATCGAAATACACGCTAAGAGAACCAAGCATCAAATCCATACTATCTTTGTAGGTTCTACAGCCTTCCAGTCAGGTTCTCCTCACATTATCCACGCCACCGAACATTCAACGGCTATATTCCTCGTATTCCTCGCCAGAAACTATTCGTGATCTCCGAATCAGCCAGGTTCGCTCATTCTCGAGCCTTCAGTGCCGATCCGCCGACTTCACGGACCTTTGTCCCATTAGGGCATATCGACATTCAGTCGACCGAGTTCAAATTGCTCGTGATAACTGACCAGTCACTAAAGAGATTGTGCCAGCAACCGATCATCGCAGCGCCCGACTGAATACGCATCAAGACTTCTTCTTCGACTTTTTCGACCGGGTAGCGATTTGCTTTCGATATCTCGATTTTCACCGACCGACAAATTTCACATGATCAGATCAAGATAACATCGTCAAGATATCGCCTTTTATCTCCATCAGAGAGCCAGACATCAGTTAGCATAATAGGTTGGCATATCGCTTTCATCACATCCATCTCACCCCACGTTCGATCTTGATCATCCGCTTCACATTCATATCCTAGATCCGATCACGCCCACCCCGACCGCCTCATCTCCCCTCTTCGACCGCAACCTTTCTTCCCGATCTTCCTACCATCTAAATATCCATGGTCGAATGTCATCCGGTCATCCGATCCGCCTCGATCAGTCTCAGCTGGCTTCATCTCATCTTTGACCTTCTCCGATTCTTCCGCACCACCGCTTAGCGATTCTTTCTTCCGATTTGCCTACCATCGGGCTAACTCCTTTTAATATATGTATTTATAGCAGAGATCGGTTTGTTTTAAAAATGAATCCAAAGTATCACTTTGAAAATAGCGACCATTGAATCCCCGTCCGATACCAATGAGGGTCCCTCAATATTTTTCACTCAAGGAAGCAAACATTTCAACTTGCATTAAAATGTAAAGGGCCTTCAATACATATTTAGCTTTTAAGCCTGGCGTTTTGCATTTTTGCTTATAATCGAATGATAGACAATATAAGAACATAAATCAAGAACAACAATAACACTTTAGAGTGGTAATGGATAACCGCCAAAACATCCAGTATATATGCATTTATAACAATAGATCGGGTTTTGTTTTTTAAAATGAATCACCGAAGTTATCACTTTGAAAATAGCCGATCGACGCTTGAACTAGATTAATGAAGTTAATTACCTACAAACTAATCCCATCAAACCTATAAGATTTTGCACTAGGTTGAGCGGAAGCAAACATTTTAGTCTCTCGGGTATTTCAAGCTTAGGAAACAGATGATGCTAGGGCAGAGGGATATACATATTTTTTGCTATGCAGTTTTTAAGGCTGATGTCGCTCGAAGTTCACACTGGTTTTAATCAATAATGAAGGAAGAATCCACATTATAAGATTTGGAATGTTAAAGCAGTTGAAACAACACAATAATTCCATATTATTCTTGAAGTCAGGTCAGTTCCACATCCAGTTCAGGCAGCTACCGACATCGCAATGACTGAGTTCAGCCTTCGTTTGCATGTAATCAATTCCTCGTGTCACTGGGAAGATTGTGCTAACTCGATCATCGCGAGCGCTCGATTTTCAGTGAACAGGACTTCGTATAGACTTCTGGCGACTTTTTTTCCGATCCGTATGCGCATTTCCGCTTTTCTGATATTCATTACCGATCCCACAAGCCATACGACGAGATCAAGAGTAACATCAGTCAAGATACGCTTTATATCTCGTGACTGACAGATATCAGTTAGTATATTAGGTTAGCATATCGCTTTTACTGCATCCGACCTCAATCACGCCCCGACCTGACTATCCGCTTATCTTTCTATATCCGATCCGACACGCCCGATCTCGATCACCATCCGCCCTCTTCTCGACCAACCTTTTCTTCCGATCACTGGGTCATCTACCATCCGATATGGTCTTCGATCAGCTTATCCGTCATCTCGATCCGGGTCTTCGACCGTGTCTGCTTTTGGTCATCCTCACTCACCTTCCGATTCTTCCGATCAGATGATTCTTTTTCCTATTTGGTCCACTATCATTAACTCCTAACTCATTCATTATTCGATCTCATCATTTCTGTCATAAATTTCTACCGATCTCGATTATCCGTCTGATTTCGTGAGTCTCATCAAGAATTTGCTCCTCAACTTGTTATCTCAGAATCACTTTCCACAACACAAGTTGATAATGTTTCTGTATAATCTATCAAAACTAAAATATCAGATTTATTACTAAGTAACTACAAAGGTTCTTCCTCAAGAATCGATGATATTCCAAAGTCACGTCTGTGAGAACCACCGCCTCGATAATCACTTGTAGGTCCCGAATGGGTTTCGTGAGGGTAAGTTTGAGGGGAGGGTGAATAGATCAAAAACTTTTTTTACGCAGACGTGTGATTGCTATTATTCGATCGAGAGTGCAAAGAATCATTGGGATTGATATCCAACTTATCGACGCTCGAGAGTAGATTAGTTCGGTGTATCTTTATTTGATTGTATTAGGCTAGTTTTTATACCCAGGAAAACCAGCTTTATAACAAATCGATTCCAAGTCGCTTTTCAATTAGTCGATTATGGAGTCATTCGACGTGGGGATCAAGAGTTTTGGTGCTAATCGATCCTAACTTAGAATATGTATGCATTTAATCAAGTTGTGTGCAATAGTGTAAAAGCAGCTTAATCAAATAAGTAAATGCACACAAGATTTATAAAGGTTCGACAACTACCCCACGCTCACTCTTCCCTATCACAAAGGGGCACAAACTTAACCAACTTGATTTAGTTTATTGTGTTAATCCAACACATTACACCAACAAATATTTATAGAGTTCTCACTCAACCGATCCCGTAAATCCTAACTAGAAACCATAGTCCGAATTCTTGCAAAACAAACTTAACCTAACTTCGATTTTGGTAAAGGTTTGTTGTTTGTTATAACCGGAAATCTATCCTAGTATTTGTGTAGCCTAAAAGCTAAAGGATAAGATTTGGTATAAGAACTATGGGATGAACACTTAGAAAATAATCTTCAAGGTTGTGTTCTTCGTGCGTAAATTTGGCTATAAGATGAGCTTTCGATAACTTCCGCTTTTTTACTCAAGAGTAATCCCATATGACTCGAATCAAAGAACCGCTGGAGAGCAATTTGAATTTCTCGCTATATTTGGTAGATATGCGTGGATTTGATGTGACGCGCCTTCAGGATGGCATGGCCGAAAAGCGTGAATGGTCAGTTTGTTTTTATACCGTTGACCAAGCAAAGACCAAACTCGTGAGATTTCGGCTCCATTCATACGCGTCTTGTTCTCATCGTTAACAAGAACACTTTTCGTTGTTTGTTCTACCAACTAAAGTTGACATTCTTCTTGTCCAGATCAACAACATATGACTTGGTGAAACATCGCTAACACCGCGAGAAATGACCGATTCACATAACCGGATCACCACCCGACAGAGTTTTTCTTCGGTGCTAGTTTAAAGTTAGCTCAATCCAGCGCATCAGGCCGATGTAGGTCTATTGGTCCGATCTTCCGTAGTCATCCGATCTTCGTGTCTTCCTCAATTTGAGCTTCATGTTTTCACCTGATCATCCGACTTTATCAGATCGTCTGATCTTCTGTCTTTCCCTTGTCTTCAAGCCTTCTGACTTCAGTTGGTCTTTTGTTCTTCTCAACTGGTCTTTTGATCTATCGATTCGACCTATACATATTGAGTTCCCCCTCAATATGTGACCTATCTTATACATCAAGAGTTCTATACAATAATTATCAACCGTCATCTTATAACCGGTATTTAAAAACATCCTACCAATGTGTCCGATCGTTCTATTACATGTGTTTTGAAACTTTCATCAAAACTCTAAATTTCCCAACAATTTTTGATGAAACCAAAACACTTGAGAAACCAACAAAACAGCTTTGATAAATATAAAACAAGAAGAACACATAATCGTAAGACAATGAGATTTTGTCTTAGATCGTAAAAAAAAAACTTTTCATTCAACAGATTTATCGATTACATGTTACATCGTAAAAGTTTGAGTTTAAATTCACCGATCCTAAAACTTTCCTCGACTTTAATCTTTGCTTATATCCTCTCGCATTTCTCATCGATCCCGAGGAACGTTGAATATCCCAGATAACTTCCATTTGACATCATTGATCCGTAGTTGATCGCTTATGCAGCTTTTGTTCAGATGTCAAAATAGAATCTTTTGAAATGCCGCTTCTTCAAATGAGCCTTTCGCCTTCTTCGAGTAGTCCATCATATCATACTCTTGATGAGATATTCTCACATTGATCCTTCCGCCTCATTTTCCGAGATATTTCGTAAAAATGGGGTGCTTGTTCTCCAACCAACTTGAGAAATTCCAAAACGGGAGATTCTTCTGCGGGCACAAGGTCCAACAAACGATCCAGAGCCATTCACCGGGATCTTATTCCATTCTCAAACTTATCAGCATGAGCAAGTTAGCTTGAAAAACTTAAACCCAAACCCTTTGACAAGGTAGTTCGAGGTGTGGATTTGTCAGAAGTTAGGAGTTGTAAAAGAGTGAGTAAACCGCAGTTAGTCACCGAAAAAACTCTAGAGAAGAAATTAGTAAGCTACTTGTGGTAGGTCCAAAACTTTGTGTGAATGAGTTAGTAAGTTAGTGAGAGTCAAAGAAGAAAAACTTAAGGTAGAAAAGTGAGTAAGTCGCAGCCGAGTCATTTCAAAAGCTTTAGGAAGTGTTAAGGAATTTCTCCTCAAGATCGAAAAGAGTGGATGTAGGAGCTTGAGCCTCCGAACCACTATAATAATCGTTGTTTGCTTTCAGATCGCATTATATCCGCTGCATATTTTTCATCGAAAGCATATTTTATCGATATTCACTTGAAACAATCCAATCGAATTTGATCGATCGTTTATAGCCTTAACCATCGCTTTTTACTAAGGGAAGAGATTTTCAAAGAAGGTAAAACGAGTATAAACTAAGGGCCAACCATTCCAGACTCTTGATTAGCTAGAACAGATAGTTACCAAATCAACTAACTCTCACGAAGTATTCAAGAAGATAATTATCTCGATCCAAGCTTCGTGATCTCTCGATAAAAACTCAGATCACTGGGTTAATCGGTTACCAAAAGTCTGCTCAGATCACTGGGCTCAAAGAGACTTTGATCAGGCCATTTGTGCTTTCTTCGCGAGCAAAATTCTCTCGACATCCTAACCCCTTCGATCTCAAAGGAAGAAAAGTTTTAAAAATCATCGAACACGCAGATTCCCCCATACACGTAAGACTCTGCTTTCACGACCAACAAGTGGTATCGAGCAAAGGGTTCATTTTGACCACTTGCTTTGGTAGCCATAGTCTATTTGCTGAAAGACTTTGGTGGTCTACTGAATAGATCTTATTGCTGATATCTTACAAGGCTCAGTTAATCATGCCTTGTAAGAAACTTCCTATGTTCTCGCTGAGAGCTATGACCTATGGAGACCGAGAATCCGTGCTCATCTCAGTATTCTAAGCATGAAAGAACGTGGAGAGTGGTTTCTGAAGGACCATTCAAATATACTATTGTAAATCCTAGAATCACTGATACTGAGAGGAATGATCCCAAAGATGAATTTCCTAAACCTGATGATCAACTTACTCCTGATGAGAGAAAGTTAGTCAATTTGGGACTACATTGCTAAAAGATACTTTATATAAAGACTATTGATGATGGTGTTATGGGGTTGATTTTCACCGTGAAACCGCCATGAAATATGGGACACACTTGCTATTATGTGTCAAGGCACGATCATATTAAAGAGAACAAACTTTCGCTGCTATTGGAAAGTTTGACATCTTTAAATGGAAGATGGTGAATCCATTGACAACTGGAAGTCGATTCACTAGAATTATGAATGATCCAACGCTTCGGGAAAAGATACCCGCAGAGAGAAGTTGGCAATCGTAAAAATTCTTTAGAGGATTATCTAAGAAATGGGATATACATGCCGTGGTGATTGAAAACACCAAAAATATTGATTTCATGCCTTATCAACAAGTTTTCTCGAAAAAGCTTATGAGTTTGTGATTGACAAGAAAACTAAGAAATCTGATAGCAAAGATGATTCTTCATCTAGCAAGAACGTGGCTTTCAGAGCCAAAGAGAATCCTCAGAAAGCTAAAAGAGTCCGATATCTCACTTGCAAAAAATCGATGAAAAGAGGATAAGTTTAAGATCGATGGCAAGGAGGTTTGAAAGACTCAATAGCAGATTTGGAAAATACAAGAAATATTATAAGAACAACAGGTACAGGAACATGAGTAACTCAGAAGTTGAGGACAGATCCACTGAGAAAAGAAAGGACCACAAAGCTGAAGGTTCCTCATCCAGGAAGAAGGACTCCAAGACCAAGGAGGAAAGTGACCGTGATTGATGATACCAACAGATGCTATAACCGCCAAAAGGGTCACTTCCAAAGATGATTGTCCCGGAGCCGAAAAGGCCAAAGGAAGAAAGGAGAGACAAGCCAAGAGAGACATGAAGATCTCTAACAAGAAGGCTATGATTGCTGAAGAAGAAGAAAAATCTGAAGAAGGTTCCAGCTCTTCAGATGAGATATTCTCGTGCAAAGGATGTGATGATGATGATGTTTTGTTGTTGTGGGAGGAGGTAAATTCTTCTATCTCTGTTGTTGCTCCTACACAAGCACCTCGCCAAGTTCAACTGCAATCAAGAATTTGACCTGATGGATTCTTTTGACAATCTTATGAAGGACTATTCTGTGTTACAAGAACTGCTCATAAAAACTCAAGAGTAGAACAAGGAACTTACTGCTGAGAATCTGAAGTGGAAAGACTCTAATACTGCTAAAATCATTTTCAATTAATGGGAACTACTGATGAACTTGATGTTCTGAAAGTACAACTCTCAGAAAAAGAGAAAGTGATAGATACCCTGAATGGAAAATTAGAGAAAACCACTGAGGAGATCCGCTTTTATCGTAATGAAGTTCAATGACCCTTCGAGAAACATGAAACTCTAAAGAAAAGCCGAGGATAGTGCTACAGAGAAAGTTAGTTCTATTGAATTCTCGTGATCTAAAGTAATAGATGAAATTCAGAAGTTATCAAAGACCAAGAACTATAAAGGTCGATGACAGGATATAATCCGTAGGTAACCCCACAAGGTCTTCGAATATCGCTTCTAGTAGCACTAAGACCTGAAGTTTTTGTTAAACCGGTGGCATGTATTAATTTTTTATCGAAGAACAACTCGTGGTTTTAGACAAGCAAGAAGCGACCTGCAAGGTTTTTGTAAAAAATCATGCTCGTGAAAGAAAGTTCCCAAACCTGTGAAAACGCTAAAAAACATGAACACTCAGTAGGATTAGAGGGCTTTTCTAAACATGAGAGCCGCACTATGTGCGATTTACACCTACTGAAGGTGTTACGCCATTTTTGGTTTCCAGCGCATCTACGCTCCGCCGCCGCCGACGGTCATGGAGGATGGCACTATAGCGCATCTCAACGCCCTTACAGCGGCCCAGAAGGAGTTGATCCTCCGCAAACTCTCCGGCTTCCTTGAGAACCCTCATTCGCTTGCTGCGTTCCTTGAATCACGCGCAAGCCGCTCCGCCACAGCGGCCAATATCCAGCCCTCCGGGACGAAACCGACTGATGTTACCATAATTCTGGCCAACTCGATTAGCCCAAGCCCTTCACCTGCGATGCCGGGACTTCACGATACAGGTATAGGGGCAAAATCGCCGACGAATAGCGCGGTTCCCCCTGGTAAGTCCGCGGCTGATTTGTCAAAACCTGGGGCTGGGACTGGTATTTTTTCTGGGTTTATGCCTGGTGCTTCAATGGTTTCTTATTCTGCTGCTAACCCTGATACTATGTCGTCCCCTGGGTGTTTGGGGCATCAACACACAATGTTTCGAATGTTGATATATCTGGGAACTTGAGGCGGTATTCACTGAAATGGTTCAATGGAACCTACTGCTGGTCTGGTTTCTGGTATACAGGTGCAGCCCAAGGATCTTATGGCTGGTCACTTGTTGTTGGGGGCTAATTCAAACAACACGGAAGTGGTGCAGCAACCGGATTTGGTTACGTAAAATCCTTTTGCCACTGTTTTGGGCCTTCTTCCACTAGGCAACCCTCCTGTTCGAAAGGGTGAGTTTTTTCTATAAATATTGATGATACTATCCACCAACAAGGTGTGAAAGAATTACGTAACTCGCTTATTGGGCGTGTGTTGTAAAAAACGGGAGCTAAACCAATACCAACCATTGAACTCAAGGTCTGCCTGGGAGGAAATATGGCATGTCAGTGAATGGAAGCTTGTTACCTTGGGAAGAGGGTTCTTTAAGATTCGGCTTATGGACTTACGGAGAGAAATAGAATTTTTGCTCGATAATCTTGGCTTTCGACATATAGGACGATTAGGCTAAAGATGGGTGCCCGGAGTTCAACCCCTATAAGGTGAAATCCCCGTGGGTCAATGTTTGATTCAATTTTTGAATTGCCTATGGACTACTTCTATGTGCCCATTATCGAATGAATTGCTTCAGCTCTACCGCGGATTAAGATTGATGAACACACCAATCGAATCGAACGATGTGTCACTTTGCTAGAGTTTTGATAGAGCTAGATCTTCGCAAAGAAAAAGGAATATAAAATTATGTATGAGCGGTTCGGCACACCGCCGATTGCTTAAAAAGGCTATGAACAACATCCAAAATTTTGTGCACATTGTCACGCTAGCTTGATACTTTTGGACAACCGCCATTTTTATGGAGGTTCGATGGCAAGAAAGATCGTGACAAGCTCTCCTCGATAAGGGGTTTGAAAGGTTGCAAAGCGTAGGAAGGTCATAAGGATTCGACAAAGGTAAACGAAGCCCCTTGCCCACCTCGACATTCGGCAACATTAAAATCCACATGTAGATGCGGACAAGAGGTGGAGTGGGGTTACCCCCATGATGTTATCATTAGTGGATGAGAACATTAAAGGCACGAGATTGGCAGATACCACTGACCGGTTACGCACTTACTTCCCGAGCAAGAGAAGACGAATGAGGAATGGCAATTTCTAAAGAGAACTGCTTCATCATCTAGAGCAGTTTCAGCTTCTCCTGAGCCTGCTACCTCCAACCCCTTCAAGAATCTGGTCGAGGGTGCTTCAGTTTCGGACTCGGATTCTACAACCTCTCCTACCTCCGTTAGATGGTCAGACATGCTAGATGAAGATACTGAGAAGATCTAGGGGGTAGTGACGCTTTAAGGCATCATAGAGAACACCATTTTACAGCATAGATTATCGACGGTGTTAACTCCAAATGAAAGCAAATACATTTTGAGGCCTCCTGGAGGCAAGTTGTCTCCAAAAGATCCCTTGGGCAAGCTGATCAAAGCAAAACTAAAAAGGGTCCGAACGGAAGATAACAAGAGAAGACAGGAATACAACACACGACTAAAGGTAAAGAAGAAACAAGATGCCTTAGATGTCTACCTCGATGGAACTACTGTTATAGATGTCTAGCTTTATGATTTTTGATGTACCTTTTGGTTATATGGTCACTTTTGGGCTATAGACACTATCTTCTTATTCGGGTCACTTTTGGGCCCACACTCTTTTTCTTTTCCCTTTATAATATTGCTTATTCGCCTCTAACACTCAAGAGGGAAATTTTCAGCCAAGATTTCAAAGCCTCAAGGTTATGAATACCAACCTGAAGAGATCTACACTTAACCATCAGAGGAATTTTCAGAAGAGAAACACTCAGCAGAGATATTCTCAACTGAAAAGACCAAGTCCTCAGATTACTGAAAGACCACAAATTCAGTACACGCAACCTAAACCCTACTTGCCTAAGGGTAAAGGTTTCCTGAATCCAAGTCAGCAGAGACAAAGACCAGCTGCACCAAAGTCAAGGCATTGGAATAAGAGGCCTGAACCCAAGAAGAACTCTAAGACTCATGTTCATGCTAAGGTTGACACTCATATTGTGGTATCGCCAAGGCACCTAGTGGTGAATGTGTGTGTATGATCGTTTATGGGAGACAAATCACCTCTAAAGTAATTAGAGTTTTCAGCAGATTTGGGTTCCAAAAGGTACAAATAATTGGTAGGACCCTACACCAAATGGGTACCTAAACCCGATTTGAGCCAGTGAAGAAAAAAGTGGCACCGAGTCAAAAGATGAAGACAACATAGACCTAATGAGTGGAAATGAATTGGCTCCTGCTGCATGGTGTCTGGACAGTGGATGTTCAAGACATATGACAGGATATAGACAATTACTCACTGACTATGTTGAGCAAAAAGGCCCTCGCCTTTTTTGGAGATAATTCCAAAGGACGACTCAAGGATATGGAACTCTTGAAAGGATTCTATTCATATCCATGGTTTTTCTTATGTTTTCGGTTTAAAGCATAACTTGCTTTCTATCACCAATTTTGTGACAAAGGATTCTGTGTTGAGTTCTCAAAGAACTTGTGTTATGTGAAAGACAATGCTTCACAACAAATATTACTGACTGGTACTAGAAAAGAAAATGTGTATCTTGCTGATTGGAGACTATCTCCTAAAGATACATGTTTGGTTGCAAAAAGTTCCACTGATACCAGTTGGTTGTGGCATAAAAGACTGAATCACTTAAACTTCAAAAACCTGAACAAACTTGTAAGTTTAGCACTTGTGAGAGGGTTACCTAATAAAGTATTCAGTAAAGATCATATATGTGATGCTTTTCAAAAAGGAAAACAAATAAGAGCATCATTCAAAAGCAAAGTAGAGATGTCTACTGACAGGATACTTCAACTGTTACATATGGATCTATTTGGTCCAGTAAAACCTGTAAGCACTAATGGCAGGAAATATACACTTGTGGTAGTTGATGACTACTCTAGACATACATGGGTTATATTCTTACTCAGTAAGAAGGAGACTCAGACAAAACTGCCAGAACTACTGAAAAGACTCAGTACTGAAAAGAATCTGAGTGTGGTCAAAATCAGATCAGATAAAGGCACTGAATTTATCAACCATATTATATCTGATTATTGTGCAAAAAATGGAATAGCTCATGAAACATCAGCTGCAAGGACCCCACAACAAAATGGTGTTGCGGAAAGAAGAAATAGGACCCCGTAAAGAAGGCGCCAAGAACAATGATTGTTGAAGCTGATATTCCTAAGAGATTTTGGGCTAAATCTATCAACACCGTGATGCTACTCTCGTATCAGATCCATGCCGAAAAAGAATCAAGAAAAACACCTTATGAGTTGTGGAATGAAAGGAAGCCTTGTTTTTTTTTTTTCGTGTTTGGTTGCAAATGTTTCATACATAATAATGGTAAAGTTCGGGCTTGAAAACTTTTTGATAGCAAAGCCGATGAAGGGATATTCTTAGGATATTCAAGTCAAGAAAAGCCATCGAGTTTACAATCAGAGGGACTTTATTGTGGAAGAAACACCTCATGTTGTTTTTGATGAATCTACTTGTGTTCAGAAGAAATAGGAACACGACTCAGGAGAAATGACCAAGAGAATCACCAGACTTAGCCTGAAAAAGAATGATAAAACATCTCTTGATCCTGAAAAGAAGAAATCAATCACTTTCTATGAATGGGGTGAATCGACTCAGATAAAGAAGCTCTCGGGATGGAAAACTCGGTGATGGTGAAACTCGGGATGATAATTCTCCAATCAAGGAAAGCCAACACATCGAAGTCGATTCCATCCGGAACATACACCGCCTGCACTCGTGTATGTAATGTCAATGAAGATGTGGTCACAGCTGAGGCAAACTCTGAATCTATCAACCAAGAGGTAACAAATGTCAATGACAATGTTCTGAATGGAATTTCCCCTGAGGAAGATGATTCACTCTCCTTTTCTATTGTTCCCTGAATTTGATGAATTACCTGAACCTAACATTTCGATGTTGAGGACACTATCAAGGGGAATATCCAAGAGAAAAATGGTTGGATAGTCATCCTACAAGTCGACACAGGGTGATCTATCGGAAGGTTTTAAAACAAGAAGGTTCCATGGAGAAAGTGCTTTGTTCTCACGCTTTCCTATCCAAAAAGAACCCATCGAGATTGGAAGAAGCTCTTCAAGATTCATTTTCGATTATCGCTATGCAAGAAGAGTGAACTGGCTTCACAAGAAATGAAGTTTGGGAGCTAGTGATGACCTAAGAGGCACAATGTGATTGGAACTAAGTGGGTATTCAAGAATAAGAGAGATGAAAAAACAACATTGTGAGAAACAAGGCAAGGCTAGTTCAGACAAGGTTATTCCCAAGAAGAAGGCTTGGATTATGATGAAACCTTTGCACTGCAGAAGACTAGAAGCCATCGATTGTTTCTTGCATATATCGCCCACATGAAATTCACACTCTATCGATGGATGTGAAAAGTGCATTCTGAATGGTATTGCTTAGGAAGAGGTTTATGTGGAACAACCTCCGTGTTTTTGTCGAATGACCAAGTTTACAAGCTTAGGAAAGCCTTGTATGGTCCGGAAGTAAGCAGAGCATGGTATGATACCTTTTCAATTTCTTCTTGACCATGGTTTTATGAATCATTGATAGAACTTTGTTCGTTAATAGAGGATGAGAAAGATATCCTACTAGTTCATATTTATGTGGATGACATCATATTTGGATCTCCAAATATTCAGATGTGTGAAAAGTTTTCTGCTCTGATGAAAGGAAAGTTTGAGATGTCCATCACGGGTTAGATGAATTTCTTTCTTGGACTTCAGGTGAAACAAACTAAGGAAGAAATCTTCATCAATCAAGCAAAATACACCAGAGATCTGATTGCTAAGTATGGTGTACAAAATTGCAATGCAGTTAGAATTCCTATGAATACTAACTACAAGATGGATCCTGATCCTGAAGGCAAATCAATAAATCATACTGATTATAGAGAGATCATTGGATCATTATATATCTCTCGCCAGAAGCGTGCCCGATATTACCTTTGCTGTTGGGATATGTGCAAGATACTAAGCTAATCCTAAGGCTAGTCACATGGAGGCTGCCAAAAAGATTCTGAAATATCTTAAAGGCACTGTGAATAGAGGGTTATGGTATCCAGCTGATGATAACCTTGAATTAACTGGTTATTCAGACTCTGATTATGGTGGATGTAGAATTGACAGGAAGTCTACTACAGGAACTTTTCAATTTCTTGAAAGTAAACTGATATCATGGTTTTCAAAGAAACAGACCTCCAAGAATAAACCAAGATTCATCGGTTTAAATACATGGTCAGCAGGAAGTCAAGCAGCATGCATTCTTTGCTCGCATAACAATTGAGAGATTATAAAATTATAGCCAATGAAGTACCTATATTTTGTAACAATAATAGTGCAATTGCTATTACACAAAATCTGGTATTGCACTCCAAATGTAAGCATGTTGATATTAGACATCACTTCATCAGAGATCATGTTGAGAAGAAGGATATCAGAATGGAGAAAATTCATACTGATAAACAGAGAGCTGACATCTTGACTAAACCTTTGGCTGAATCAAGATTTCAGGAACTATCAGTTGAATTAGGTATGTTGGATCCAAGTGAATAAGACAAATCTCAAAAATTGAAGGTTTTCAGATGCATGAAGTTTTTCAGGTTCTACTGAAAAACTCAGGATAAAATAAAAAGTCCTGAACACTGAATCTTGGAAAACTCAAGATCCTCAAGTTCAAGATTTTTTTTTAACCGACATTTTATCAAAGTCAAAACTCAGTAAGACTGATAGCTAAAATTAGTCTCAAGAAGTTATTTGATTCATGCACCTCATTTATTGTCTAACTGAAACTCAGAAATCATTGGCAATAAATGATAAAACACCTGAGGAAATAATTGGGCGGGACGTTTGAAAATTCTCGAGGAAAGTCAATGGTCTGTAGGAACAGTAATTAAATGAACTGTTCATTAATCACCAATAAGGATAAAATTGGCGGCTAGTACTCTCTAGTTGTCCTTTTCAACTACTCGATTGCAAAGCCTAAATTGATCCTAACCGTTGATTCTTTAAAACTGCACGATTATCCTTGGATCAATACCGATTCCAAATATATACCTCTTTCAACTTACTTTATACACTATTTCAAAAACCTGCGTTTTCACAAACACTCTGCTTCAAAACCTTCGATTGCCCAGAATTCTCACCTATCTCAAAACCCTTCACCAAAAAATTCTCCAAAAATGACTTTCGCAATTTTTGACAAACTTGCTATCTCCAACAAACCATGCTATGAGAATGTTGTTTCTCTAGATGGTACAACAAATGTAGTACATCAAGAGGAGGCGTTGCATATGATCCGTTTGGCTAAACTCACCTGCCTGGTCGCGAATCGCCCAGAAGCAGAATACACAAAAGAGGTAATCAAATTTGTAGCCAATATGCAACTTGATGATGATAATTACATTGACTCTAGGATTACCGTCTCTCATTTGGAACATGGTACGAAGTATGTGAATTTTGTTAGAGAGCTCTATATAATCCCTAAAAATCTAAATGTTGTTTATGAGTTGAATGATAGAGGGGAGAATCCTACTTTGTACATGATGGGTAGGGAGCAAGAATATTTAGATGGGATTGTAGAAGCCCCTGCTAAACTTGAGGCCACATTGAACAAGAAGTATTTGAAACCCAAGTATCGGATACTTCTTGACATTGTAAGCAGATGCCTCATGAGTGGGACTGGAAGTCTTGAATAGATTAGTAAGCCTAAGCTGAGGTTGATGGTTGCTATTGAAGACTCACCTTCCAGAGCGTTTAATTGGTTGCAATATCTGATAAGAATAGTTAGTGATCAAGTTGATCATGTAAAAAGAGATAAGGATGGTACTATTGTGATCAAGAAACGGATATTACACGCCACCAAGATTGCTTTCATCTTGGAAACTTGCAAGGAAGAGGAAGATATCTTTACAAAATCAAAAGATTTTCCTACATCCAAAATAATGTTCACATCAACCAAGAAAGGTACGAAAGGCAAAAAGGACAAGCCTGCTGAGTCTCAAGAAGAGACCGCTGAAGAAGAGGCTGAGGAAGAGGCCCCAGTGGTTGAGTCAGTAATGGAAATAAGGAAAACAGTTCAGCAAGCCACTGTGTCAAGTATGGAGGAGGACAAACAAGCTAGGGGGAAGACCCTACTGAAAGCAAAGAGGGAAGCTGGAGAGAAATTGAAAACAAAAGCCTTAGCCCCTCAGAAAAGGAAAAGGCTTCAGACAATTGCTGAAAAAGAGGCCATTCAAACTGAAGAAAGCCAACCTGAAACTCAACAAGGTCTAAAATCACCACTCCAGGTGTTAGCTCAGGTGGTCAAGAATAATGAAGAAAAAGAGATTGCTGAGGAGGAACATGTATTCTCTGAAGTAATGGAAACCTCCATTGCTAAAGACAAGATCTCTTAAGAAATCTTTACAGGTTCCCAACAACCTGCTAAAGATAGCCAAATACAGATCCCACCCTCACACCCCTCAGAGCCAAATGAATCCCAGGATATTCTGAATCTTCATGCCCTGCTCATTGAACCATTCCTTAATCCATCTGCCCTACAGATTATCCAACCCACTGAGAAAACTGTGCCTCCACCACTATAGAAAGGTGAAGCTGAGAAAGCTGAGTGGAGAAGCAAAGGTGAAAGATTTGTCCTGGATAGATATCCTGGACTCGCTGAGTTTCCTGACCTTCAGGATCTATTCATCAGATTGAGGACAACAGTTTACATCCTGAATCAGACCTTGCCAGAGATGCTAAATATTGCTGCATTCAGAGGAGAAGAATGGTGGTCTGGAGAAACAACAATTCTTACTGAATTTTCAGGATTCAGGAAGACAAAACTCAGGATGAAGGTCTCAGATTTTGATGACCTAGTCAAAAGAAAGATTGTTGAGAGGCAGCCGAGTGGCACAGAAGAGAGTAGTGGGAAAGCTGAACCTGAAAAGGACAAGGATGGAGATAATGAGAAAGGTACTGAACCTGAGAAGGACACTGAAGCTGAGAAGGTCATGCCAGCTGCTATTACTGAAATTCCTCAGACTGAAGATAGACCCCTTCAGGTACTTTTTGGCACTACTATTCATTATGCCAAAATTACTGAAGAACCTATCATTTAGTTTGTTGATTTTGGTATGCAGACTGAGGTTCAATCAAGCTATACATCTCAAGCTCAGATGATTGATCTAGCTCCAATCTTGGATGAACTGAAGAAGGTTGAGCCAATGACAGTCAACCTCACACAGATGGAATTGATGATGGCTGATCAATCCAAGAAGTTGGATGCTGCTTTACATGAACAAGCTCAACACATGGCTAATCTAAGCACATCTACTGAAAGTCAAGCAGTTCAGGGGGAAGTGGCTGCTAAGATTTCTGATCTGGATACTAAGATTGGTGAAATGTCCAAGAGAATGTCTGAAGAACTCACTGCTAAATACAATGAGAGGACAACCTATCTGGAGAAGAAGTTAGATGAGAAAAATGAAGAGATGATCAAGTTAGCTGTTGAGAACATGATCTCATTACTCATGAACAAAATGATAGATCTGATACATGGAGTTCTTGCCCAACAGTTTGCTCCACTTTCTAACGAAGTATCAGTTGGCAAGAATGTCCTGAGGCGTATGGATGATGAGTTGGATGTTCTGGCTGGAGAAATTAGAGCCATTAACAAGGAACAATTCCACATGGATGATACTCTTTCCAAGATCCTTCCAATTTATGATGCCAAAAAAGGGGGAAAGGACTTCTCATTCAACAAACGGTAAGTTAGATGAACATTTGAAGAAAACCCTTGAGAAGAAAGCTCAGCAGGAACTCAAAGCTCAACAAGTTCTAGAAACTCTAAAAGAAATTGAAGCAACTGGATACTGAGTTATTTCAAACTGACAGAGAGACAACTCAGGAAGTAATGATACTGAGGAGATCAGAGAAGAGAGAAACTGAAACAAGCCTGACAGCTGCTGCTCATGCTGTTATTGAGACAGCTGATCCAAAAAGAGCTGAGAAGAGGAAGTCAGTGGCATTTGTTGAAGCTGAGAGAAAGAAGAAGAAAGTCTGTACCAAACCAGTTCAGAGGAGGCTGATTGCTGATTTTTCTGAACCTGAAGATTTTGAAACTCATAAAAAACAAAAACTGAATCATAGAAACTGCTCCAAGAAGGTTTTGGAACCTATGATACAAGTACTCAGATCAAGGATTTTGACTGGCATAATAAGCTCATTGCTTTGCGTGCTGAAAAAGAAAAAAAGGCAAGAAATGTCTGTATCACGAGCAGAGCTAACCAGGAAGAAGAAAGAAGAAGAGCAGAGCAGGAGAGGATGCTTCAGGAACTTTATGGGAAAAAGATGGGGCAAGTCCAAAGTACAAACCAGGGTGCAGAAATGGCCTCACATTGATAAATGGATGCCATTCCAGATCAATGATTCTTGGGAAGAGGTTAAGAGAACCTTCTGGTTCAATCATGATGTTCTGCAGGAATGGAGAGGAGGAAGCCCTGACCGCAATGAAGCCTTCCTAGAATATCTGCTTACTTTTTATCCTGAATATCTACAGAAGTGGATAAATCTAGCTGACGAACACAATGTATCTCTGAAGGCACCTGGTCAGTACAAGTACCCAGCACCTAGATTCAGCACAGGAGTCATCAATGAAGCTGTTATTGCCAAAGAAGTTGCTGAGTATGCTGTTCAGATGGGACTGACAGGGAGCAATCCAGAAATCATCAGAAGAGGGATGAATTGAAGAAGAGATATTATGGGATGTTCCATCTTGAAGTCCCTGATGATGAGGTGGGAGAAGATTGAAGACTTTTACTTTATGTGTATGACTTTTGTTTTTGAAAGTTCATTATAAGCTGTAATGACTATCTACTGATCAATGAAAAGCTTATCTTTTATGCTCAAAGATAATATCTCATTATCTTCTTACATGTCTTTAACTATTTGATATGCCTCTGTGTTTGAAATTATCAGGTTATGCCATTTTGAACTGTAATAGATAACTGAAACCTGAGTATAGGTTAGATTTTCTTAAATGTAACAAGATGGTTTTGGCATCATCAAAAAAAGGGGAAATTGTTGGGAGATGAATTTAATAAAGAGTTTTGATTAGATCCCAAAACCCATGAGTATGACATATTTAAGATAATCTTGATAGTCTGAGTCAGGTTTCAGTATAGAATAGTTAAGGAAGATATCTGCAAAATGTATAGTCAGCAGATATTAATCAGGTTTTGTTACTGTTGCACCCGGTTTGATTACCGGCGAACAAACAATTAAATGTTATGAGATCCAATCAACGTAACGGCAAGAGCAATGAAAGACACATAGTTTGGTTACCCAGTTCGTCTATAAACTAGACTACATCTGGGGGCACCAAGCCAGGATTTTTACTGTGTAATATATGCCTAGAGTACTAAGATTTCGATCCTTTATAATGTACATTACAAGTAATATTTATAGACTTAGATCTAGGGTTACAATCTTCGTGGGCTTTGTCCCGTGGACCAACCTAGGGTTTCCTTTCTTGGTCCGCAAGTTGCGCTTACAGATCCACCTTCCCTGGTTATATCCCGAGAAATCTGCCCCCTTAACTACCTGAATCTTTTCCATACTTATCTTCAACTAGGCTCGGGACATAGTCGGACCCGACTTCCGAATTCTATCAAGCTGCCTCTCGACCTTCCCGGCTTTCCACACCCCTAGCGACTTACCAATCCTCTGAAGTTGCTCAAGCCTTTCTATAGCTGGATAAAGTCGGATAAAGTGTTAACCATAGGTCGGTCCAATTCCCAGCTTCCCCCAAGTCGGGTTATTTCTCCCTACAACAATTGCCCCTCAAGATAAGGTCGCAAGCTTGCTCTGGGACCTTATCTTGAACCGTCGACGTTAACCGGCCTATGGCAAGTTGACCTCGGGACCTGCACCCGAGTCAAATCCTCATCTCTTATAAGTCGTATAGTCATCTCGATTTCCCAACTCGGTGCGACAAGTGACAGGGTTGTAATGATGGTATGGCAGGCGGGTGACATTTTGAACTGCGAGTCAACCAACCTAGCGATCGCGTGCTTCCTACGCACTGCCCACGCAGCTTTAATTTCCGCGGGGGACCTCAAAAGTTCAAATTTACACTTTCGTCCCCACGCGCTTCTCTATAAAAGGGCCTAGGGTTCCACCCTCTAAGCCCTTCCTCTTTCTTGCCTCCGACACTCAGCGATTCGAACTTTTGCGTCTTTCATCCCGGCTATCCTTCAGAGATAACCGTCTTTTCTCTTCTTCTCATCAATGGCATCAGGTTCTAAATCTGCCTCTACGCCCCCTCCGTTCATGGTTTCATCGCCATCCGACAACGACAACACAGCGTTCGCGGAACTATACTGTCATAGCCAAAGTGAAACCACCGCTCCTAATCCCGCAACATCTCAGACCGATGGTGCTTCCGGCGCTGATAGGGATGGCCATGGAGATGACGATGAAGAGTTTCTGATGGAGTTGGAAGAAATAATACATATTCCTGCCCTGGAGCCGAGTTCCCTTCGTGTGGCAGCGCAGGCGAGGGAGGGGAGGTCCAAGCCTTCTCACCTGGCCCAGAAATATGGGGCCTACTAGAGGGCTTTCGACTACCACTCTTATATGGCCCAGGCCCCATACAAGAGACCGGATCACGAGTATCAGAAATTGGTCAAGTCAGACTTCGTGGCATCGCAAGAAAAAAATAGGTCGGTTCTCACCGATGGCTAAGTACAATCCCTCCGCCGCAAGTACAAGGTCCCCCGGGACGTGCATTTTTATGGGGCGACCTCTGATGAACGCGCCGACCAGCCGCCACTTGGGATGATCACGGTTAACGAGCAAACGATGGATGCCGAGAACTGATTTCCGCTTCATCCGGCCATCTCCCACTTGTTGGCGGCTTAGAATCAGAGCTTAACCCAGATCACTCCCAATGGGTGGAGCTACGTTATCTCTACTATGACCGTACTCGGGCAGGCCGGCCTGCACCGGCTACCGACCCCGGGCGAGCTGGCCTATGTGATGATACCCATTCATCAAGCAGGCGGCTATAATGCCGTGCGGCTTCGTAAAAGTTGGGAGCTCCTGAGCGGGATCCCACGCAAGATTGAGGGATAGCATTATAAATGGTGGTTCATCGGGGGGGCGTGGCAGTCAGTGGACCCTTCGAGCACATTGCCCATCCATGTCCCCACCGATTATGCCCATCGGGTTGAGCAGGGTAAGTTGCGCACTATTTCTGACATAGATGTTTGTACTGATCTAATTCCCTTTTTCTTTTACAGTTTTCACGCCCACTACTGTCAATATTTACTAGGACTTCAAAAAGGCATTCAACATCGTTCGCGACACTCCACCTAGTCAAGTGGACGTGGACGATTGAATTCGAAGTTTGACCGACTCAACGCCGGCGGCAGATACTTACCCCTACGACATCCAAACATCCCCTATAAGTTCCCTTACTTCGTGCTTATTACACTTTTTGGTGTCGACCTGACTGATTGGCCTGAAGAAAGTGAGGGAGGAGATTTTGACTTTACTAACTGAGATCAATAAGTGGGCCCGAGAAGGAAAAGATCGAGTCCGTCTCCCCAAGGGATCACCTACGACGCACTGGCCAACACCAGCTTCACCACGGCGGGCCAAATGTACTGGGGGAGGGTCACAAAGATGATGACTCGTCTTAGGGCCGAGGAGAAGCCGAGCTTGAACGAGTGAGTTCTCATCACCATTCGTTGACTTTTTTTTCATATTATTTTCATCAAGCTCGGATTAACTCGGGTTTCTTGCACTCTCGAACTTGGCCCCACCGACTTCCGCCTGCAGGTGGTTAGCTTTTCGAGGAGCCTCCACTCTAATCGGGCCGAATTCTAAGAAAGAAATCGCTGGGTTATTTCATATAAGGCATAATACGCCCGGTAACGACGACACCGACACGAGAACTCTCGTCACCAGAGGATGACAGGTAATATGTACTTGGCCATGGTTCACACTCTAAGGGCCGCTTTTATCCGAGAGGTCTAGTGCTAAAGCCGAAACCGAGCCCGGACATCTCCGTGAGTTACTGCTCGTAGACCGACAAAGCCAAGATGATTCAAGGGCGTCAAAACCTGGGGGCCGGAGAAACCAATGTGGAGCACCTTCGCAGATCTCGACCTCGAGGGTTTCCCGGCCGAGCCGAGGGTGGGTGGGCCGAGGAGAGGTCAAGTCGCCCTGGGAGGCCACGCCGGCGCCGAGAAGTCAAGACAATCCAGCAGCAGAAAAAGTACGCCGGGGAGAGGCCCGTCTCAGGGAGGATCTAGCAGAGCGGGCGGGGAAGTCGACACCAGGAGGCCTAGTTCAAGGGGCCAAGAGATGAACGCTAATTTTTGTGATGTGATGGCTTTGGCGGTGACATCTCGAATCTGCCATCGAAGTCAACCCTTCTAGACCTCCATCGGGCTAGTCGTCGAACTCAGGGACTACGTCCGGGACAACCCTCTATCCCCCGATGTTTTGTTGGATATCCAAGACTTGGAGGATATCGATATTGACCTCTCTTTCTTTCCGGACCCAGGGCAGATTGTGCGCCCCCTTCCCGACACCCCGCTAGACGCGTGCCTTTTCGAGCCCTCGGGCGATGAAGTTAACGAAGCCTCTGAAGTCACCCTCTCCGCAGTTGTCGTTCCCTCCGAGCTTATTTTGGAGGAAGTACCGAGCTCTGAGGTGGTTCCCCGGCAGTTGACATGCCTTCCGAGCCCACTGTGGAGAAGGTGTCGAGCTCGGAGGTCGATCCACCAGTGCTTACACAAAGACCTCCTTTCGACGGGCCAAAATTCTCGCCTCAATTGCCATGCGGAGAAGGATTGAAGATGCCGCCCCTACCGCCACTTTTATTTTTTTTTTTATCATTGTACCGGCCTTCGGGCCTTGATTTGTAATGCATTACCTCCCGACCTTCGGGTCCTTTATCAATGAAAGAAGTTACTTTATTTTCTGTCTCGTCTGGTGTTTATCTTACTGTAAACTAAAACCCCCATCTTCCATTCCCCTCAAGTCGAGGTTGCAAGCTCGTCTTGGGGCTTTGACTTGAACTCGTACTTCCTATCGACTTCTGACAGGTCGGACTCGAGAGAAGTGCCTACGCCAAAAACTCCTCCTCGGGGAGGTGAACCGTTGCCTCGATTTTTTGAAGCGGTGTGACTTTTGACAGATTCGCAATGATGGCCTGGGTATTTGGTGGTGTCGTGCGCCATAAGTTAGACCAACCAGAAGTCGCGTACTGCCTACGCGTTGCTCGTGCGGCTCTGGTTTCTTTATGGGGCCCTCGAGAGTAGAAATTTACAACTTGACCCCCGCCTTTCATCTATAAATAGGGTGGGGTTTCAGGTGGATGATGCGCATTATCCCCCGATGATCTCCTCATATATCGTCCTTAAACTTGGTATGGGTAACTCCAGCGAACTTCCTACCTTGAGGTACCTTCCGACGGGCTTTTCCCCGCTCTCAGACTTCTACCTTTTCCCACCAGTCCCTCCCTGAGTTCCCCCCATTTCTGATGTTTCCTTCATCGGAGGATAACCATACGGCCATTGCCAAGCTTTGCTGCCACCCGGGTGGCGAACCTGCTGAGGTGTCCCGGGCCCTCTGTGCTTTGGGCGCCGATCGTGATGACGGGATTAGTGGTGATCGACATTTTCCGACATGTAGGGATTTTGTATTGTGTATGCGAATCCAATCAAGCCAAAATGCCCTTCACAATCCCTTGAATTTTTTGCACCACATGTATGACACTCGTGTTCATTTAACGCGGGAAGTCCCATTGCAGCATCTGACACTTCCCAGATGTCAGATCATCCTTTTCTGATAGTTTTACAGCATCTTCCTCAGCGACCTCCTTCGTAACAGAGGATCGTTAGCTCGAGTAGCTCTGCAATATAGACCAAGTCGCTAGCTCGAGTAGCTCCGCAGTATAGACCAAGTCTCTAGTTTTGTACTGGAAATCTTTCTTTTTCCGACCTCCGGGTCTATTGTAATGGGGCTCTCCCCGACCTCTGGGTTTTTATTAATGAAATTCTCCATTTTAATTCCTTCTTGTGTTGACTCGATTTCCTTATGCGATTTTTGCTTAGTCCTTGTCGTCTTATTTTCTATGCGACTTGTTTATTGGACATTTGCGTAATCGTCTTACAAAGTCGGGGGATGACCGCACCGCTAGGGTGGCTGTCTTGCCTCCAATATTTCTAAAGTCACACCTCGGGTTCGCACGTTATCAATCATGTCTTTTATGCGACCTGCATGTTATCGATCATGTCTTTTATGCGACCTGCATGTTATCGATCATGTCTCTCATGCGACCTGCATGTTATCGATCATGTCTTTCATGTGGCATGCATTTCATCGATCATATGTCTTTCGAGTGACCCGCTTGGTTTCTACACATAGGAACTCGAGCTCGTATGCCCCATTTGGGAGGACTTTCGATATCTGGAACGGGCCCTCCCAGTTTGGACATAGGGCACCTTTTGAGTCTCCAAGTATCTTTTAAAGACTGTGTCTCCGACCTTGAAACGCCGGCCGCACCTTGAGTTGTAATATCTCCTGACCCTCTGCTGGCCATCCGCATTTTCATGTTAGCCTCCCGGTCGCTTTCTTCGAAAGCAAGTTGAGGTTCCTTTCTAGTGGCTTCTCGTTATGGTCGAACGCGACTGGCCGGTTCGGAAGGTCGAAGTCGACTTCGCGAACAACAACCGCCTCCGGTTCAAAAGTTAGCGAGAGGTAAGGGTTTCGCCTGGTTTGAGTTTCGCAGTCGCTCGTATGACCACAACACATCTGGGAGCTCGCTAGCCCATTTCCCTTTTCTCCCCTTGATCTTGGCCTTGAGCGTGTGCTTTATGATTTTGTTCACGGCCTCGACCTGACCGTTTGATTGAGGGTGGTATGGGGTAGAGAACAACTTTGTGATCTTCCACTTTTTGAAGAAGATGTCGATCTTAATACCGTCGAACTGCTTTCCATTGTCTGATATAATCGCCTGCGGTAGCCCAACCTGCAGATAATGTTTTGCCATATGAATCTGATGACATGATCTTGGTCTAAAGTCGCCAATGCCTCAGCCTCGGCCCATTTTGTGAAGTAATCCACCGCTACCAGGGCATACTTTACTGATCCCGGGGCTATTGGGAGCGGCCCAATGATGTCTATCCCCCACTTTGCAAAAGGTCAAGGACTGAGGATGCTTGTGAGCTCTTCTGGTGCGATTTTGATGGAGGGAGCATAGATCTGACTTCTTTTCTTCTGATTTGTTCTTAGCCTTCTGATCATCTGACCTTATCTGGGTCATCTGATACTTCGACCTTACCTATACATATTGAGTTCCCCCTCAATATGTGACCTATCTTTTACATCAGCTATCTATACATTTCAGCTGGTTATCTTAATCTGATTCTAAGTCATCAGTCAGCTAACAGGTCTGACTGGTCCTATTACAACCTGTTTTGGAACTTCCATCAAAACTTAAATACAAATTTCCCAACAATTTCCCCCTTGTGGATGGAACCAAAACACTTAATCAGAAAAACAGATACCATGAATAGAAATGCAGATAATGAAATGCAGTACATATTTAAGAAGACAATGAGATGTTGTCTTAGAATCAGAGAGATGAAATGTTTCATTCAGATAGGTGTGTGCATTATAGAATACATGAAAAGCGTACCTATCATCTGATTCCAAGTTGTCTTCCTCAGGTGTACTTGAACATTTGCAGCTCTTTGGGGATGCCAAACATCTTGTACATCCTTTGCATTAGTTTGTCCAGATCTTCTCTTCTATGGATCCCTCCTTTTTCAGCAAATTCATAGTAAGCATTCTTGAATTTTACAGCATCTAGCTTTTTGTCTGGACGCAAAGGTGGAAGGAGTAGTTCAAAGGGTGGAGCTTCTGGTATTAGTGACATGATTTTCCCTTCTTTCATCACCGTCCCGGGTAGAAGTCCGATACATTGTTTTCTAACCGGGCCCGAATTCATCATCATTTTTCACCGATTTTGATGAATCGGAATCTTCTCCAGGATGTGTACGTCACATAACCATTCTCCTCTGAACTGATCCCATTTTGGAAGCATATCTAGCCGTGCACAGAGGATGTCTTTAACAGGTGCTGGAAGGGCATTCTTCTCCCAAGCAATCTTCTCTGCTGCAGCTTCGTTCTTCCTCTTCCTTCCGACAAGCGATGTTCAGTCCCTTAGCCTCGCTAACATTTTTTTTTGGTGGCCCTCTCTAATTCTCGTCTTGCTTGCTCTTGAACTTGTTCAGGAGTCATCTGGCTTTTGGGTAGAGAATGGTTGGCCTTGTCTCGGATCTTCCGCATTGCTTTCATCATCTTGCCTTTGCCTTTCTTTCTCCTCCAGAGTCTACTCGATTCTTCTTGTTCGTCTTCTTCAAATTTAATTTCTTAGCGAGTTCAAGGCTCTTGGCCCGATCATCGATTTTCATTCTTTTTCATGCATTTAATGAAGAAAAGTCTTCAATCTTGTCGACTCGCAATAACCTCCGAAAGAGAAATTTTCCTTTCAAAGGATCTCTTTGCTATGTTGTCTCACGCTTTTTTTCAAAGAACGAGAGATCAATAGACGAAGTGGTCGGCAAGTCGACATAAATGGTTTCGGTAGAGATGTAATTGTTACCAATTGTGTCTGTTTTTTTTTCTTCTCTTTATTCTCTTGTCCTTCCCCCTTTTTTGGTTTCATCAAAGAGGTTGGACATCCTGCGGTTCAGAGCATTGAATTGTCATGTGATCTCCTCTCTGAGTTCTTCGACAACAAGAGGATTGATCTGAACGGTGGCAGAAGGTGCAGGTTTCAAGAAGCGTCTGAGAGCAGCTTCGATATCATGTCTTGCTCGTTCTGTAGAAGCTATAAATTGTTTCCAACCCATATCCATGTGGTTGTCAGTTTTCTCCAAGGATGCCCAGACATTCTCCAATAGTACCTGTGTCTGATTGGGCATATCTTTCTGAACCTTGAGTTTGTCAGACTGGAGATTTAGCTTCTCGGCAAGAGGATTAACTAGTTGCATAACTTCAGAGAGGATGGCACTGTGCATCCCAATTGTGTGACTTCTTTCTCTGTCAACTAGTTTTGCTTGCTCTTCTTCAAATCGCTTCATCGATTCTGCTTTGAGAGCCGCTAATTTATCTTCAATAGCAGTCTTGATCCCATCCTGAATCTTCTCAGTATAAAGATCTTGGGTATCAGAACTCATCGTAGCAGTCTGGTCAGATGTTGAAGCCTTGCCAAGTCGGGTCTCATCTACATCACCCGTTCTTGGTTCATCAATACGATTCCCTCATGATCTCAGAGGAGGTTGAACGGTTTTCCCTTTTATCGCTAATTCAACCTTTTTAGAATCAACCATCCGATATAATCATCGATGCCAATTCAATGTAACTTTTAATCCCAAAGAAGGTGTTTAAGCATTTCATCTCCAAGTCTACATAGAAATCTGATCCCAGAGATGTCATGAGAATCAGAAATTCTTCAATGCTTTTCAGTGTGATATCCCTCCAGAACAAAATCTCTTCTATTTGTTGCTGGATGCCAGGATGTTGATCCAATTTAGGGCACAGCTCTAGCGGATACTCCTTGAGTTGTTGCTTCATTATCCTTATGATGGGGCTTTCTGAAACAGGTGAAGCAAGCACTGTTCTAGTGTTGAAGGGATTATGAGAGATGGACACTCTCTTGTCAGATCTCTCAGGTGCTTGTGACTTATTTGGAGATTGGGATATTTGTGGTTTGTTTTCATCGTTTTGAGGGTGTTCAGTGTCCTGAACAGGTTCATTGATTGGTGGTGTGGGAGATCTGGGTGATCTGATAGGTGAGGGTGAGGGTGAGAAGGTTTTGTGAGGAGAGGGTGATGGTGATTTGGAAGTGGGCGTTGGCGATCTTGCTCTCTGGAAGATCGTGGTGAGAGGCAGAGAATCAGATGGTGATTCTTCCTCAGATTGCTCCACTCCTGTCCTTCTGATAGATTTCTCTCCTTCTGCTGCGGTCATCTGCTCTTCCCTTACTTCTCTGGTAGTGGGCTCAGAGCGGACTGCTATCTCCTCTTTTGATTCCACTTGCATCAGATCTTTCGTTCTGCTAACTTGCTGGGCAGAACTTGGAGCAGTCTTCAGAGGAGAAGTCACTCTCTTCTGACGTTTTCGCTGAGCATCTGGTTTCTTGGTCAGATCCTTCCTCTTCATCCTCTTTTCCGGAATGGCCGTTCCCTGCGCTTCAGATGATGCAGTTGCCTTATCTTTTCCCTTCTTTTCTCCCTTGGGTTTGGGCACATAAGGAGTTGGATCTTCATTAGATTGTCCAGGTAGGGACTCATCCATGCCCAATATGGCCTTGTGCTTTGCTTGATATATCTTTGCTCCATTCTCATTCCATTCATAGTTCTGTGGCAGCTTATCTGACAGAATGATTGAGATTTTGTGGATGAAGGAGCACTTGGAAGATAAGCACACTACATTGCTCTGGGTCAGTTCGAACTTCCCGGAGTCTTTCCTCAGTCGTGCCTTGACCATACCCAACCAATCTATATCTGAAGCCTTCTTTATTATTGCAGCCATGACACTGATCTTATAGGAAGTGACAGCATCAAGACTATAAGTTGAGCACATTATCACCTTCTGAACGATCTCAAGGAGAAGGCGATATTTTCTCTTCAAATAGGAGGCTTTGACGTTCGTCGTGTTCTCCTTGTTTGCTGGTCTCAATAACTCGGCTTCAAGGAATTCCTTTTCTCCTACATCAGTCGTGTAGGTCTCTGGATTGATGCTTCCTCGAGTTTGGCCGAATATCCTCTGGAGATCGTCATTCTACACTCGCACTTCGAGTCCGCCAACGGAAGAAATCAGGTCAGCATCAATGTCTTCATCCCTCTGTAGATTGTATAAAAATTCAAGGGCTTCATGGGTGTGGACGATGTTCTGATGTGTAGAGCAATATCGTTCTAGTCCACACGCTCGCAAGCACTCCATAATTTCTAGCGATTCAGGATCTGAGGTGATGGTGAATACTACATACTTCTCATCAATGATGCTTTCTTCATCAATGCAAAGTTGCAGAACTTTTTCCCTTGGCCAGGTCGTGGAATTAGATATACCATTTATGTACGATATGCAAATTGATGTTTAGTTTGAGTAAGATATCTCAATAAATTCAGTCAAACCAGTAATCTTAGCATCAATTTAGCAAGTAAGCGTATAGATCTTATAAAATTGAAATAAAGCAATATTTAAATGAGAAATTACTAGAAATTGATTCGAGGATTTGAGAAATCGTAAGAAAAGAATCAATTGATTTCAAAAGTAATTCTTTGAAGATTTTGAAAGTTTTGAGCTTCAAAGAGCTTTGAGAAGACGGAGTATTTGGAAAGAAGTTTTCTGAGAAAGATTTGGATTTTATAGAATACGAGGGAAAAACTTTTTGCACAACTTTCCAAAGTACTCAAGTATCCGTGTTTTGAAATCGGTGGCTGAGATTAGTCGGCCAAAAAGTATTTTGATCGCACGGTTGAGAAAAGTAGTCTTCTCGTATTTTGGACTCGAAAATTCGCAATAAAATGCATTAAAAACACATTCAAAAGTCCGCATTAAAAGATTTGCAGAGCATGCGTCATAAAGTGAAAACATAGTAAAATCAATTTATTTAAATAACGCATATAAGATATTCAGAAAGGGATAAATAAGAGAATGTATCTGACTGATTGATATTGTAATCAACCAGTTACCACTGTGATCTGATCTGGTGCTTGTTGACCTTACTGATGGTAGCCTTAAGCATTTCCCAACAATATCTTACTTATCTGGTCAAATTCCTGTGTGAAGCACTTCGTCACTTATCTGATCCACTTATCTGATTCTCTCATCTGATTCACTTCATTCTTCAATCTTCTTTTATTCAGCCCGCATTTACTATGCACTTAAGTCAAACTCCCGCCAAAGCATTTGCTTCGGGGAGTCAAAAAGTCGCCTCGATTCCCAAATCGGCGCGATTTGACATTCCGTAATAATGGCATAGATACATTGTGATTACTCACACCGTCAACTCAACCAACCATTAGCCGCGTGTCCCTTACGCGTTGTCGATGCAAATTTCTCTTAAGGTCTTCTGAGAAAATAAATTTGCATTTGTACCCCTAATTTCCTTCTATAAATTAACCTGGGGTGTTAGGCAAAAAAACAACACAACATAAACCATTCATCTTCTTTAGCATATACTTCATGCCTTTCCGATGATTTCCTTATTTCCGGTGAAACTTCCGGTGAAAACTTTTAACCCTTTTCCAATGAATTCAGCTTCTCAAATCAACCCTGTGTATTCCTTCACACTGTTTTCGTCGTCATCTAAGATTACACATACAATCAATGCAAAGCTTATTTACCACCGTGGAGGCGGATCTGCTAAGACAAATAAGAAGGCACTTCTCCTAACCGTATGCACCTTGTGCGCCTATCGAGATGACGAAATTAGCATCAACAGACTCAGTCTGAAACAAAACATGAGTTTGGTATACGATCTTGTGTATCAAACTCAATATTTTCATGTGACACTAGTGTCTGTTTGGTCCTTGTGACCAAACCTGTGGCACTGTGTCCCATTTAACAGATGGAGAGCCCATTGATTTCAGGTCTAAGGGCTCCTAGCTTAAAGATCCTTCAAGGTTCGCTCTCGCTCCTCACTTCGAAGCTCTAATAGTGGCTTTGAGCAGCTTCCTTGAGAGTTTTGTTTCTCCGTTCTGCTACTCCATTTTGTTGTGGCGTTCTTGCAGCTGACGTCTCATGCTGTATACCAAACTTAGTGAAAAAATTAGTAATAAAAGAATTCAGGAACTCTGTACCTTTATCCGATCTGATTTTTACTATGCTGACACCCTTTTCGTTTTGTAGTTTCTTGAGCAGCTCGGGTATCTTAGTCGTTGTCTCATTCTTCTTGTATAAGAATACAACCCAAGTAAACTTGGAATAATCATCCACGATTACCAGAGTATATTTACGTCGACTGAGACCAACTGCTGTAACTGGTCAGAATAGATCCATATGGAGCTGTTGCAGTACTCTACTGGATGCTGGTCCAGGTATTCATTTGAATGAAGCTTTAACTTGTTTTCCCTTCTGACATGCGGCTCATGTCTGATCCTTTGAGAATACTTCATTCGGAAGTCCGTCAACCAAAGGCACCCTAACTATCTTGTTAAGAGTCTTAAAGTTCAGATGACTCATTCTTTTGTGCCAGAGCCAACTGTTACTCTTGGAACTCTTAACAATTAAACATGCACTTCTTGGGCAACTGTTCCAATCTGCTGTGTAGATCGTGCCTTTCCTTGAACCAATTAGCAAGATTTGTTGAGTAGCTCAATTTCTAATCGTACATTTGTCGCTCGAGAACTCAAAGTTAAATCCGTTGTCGCAGAATTGTGATACTGATAGTAGATTGTGCTTTAATCCTTTGACATACGAGACTCCAGTTACTTGTACATCATCATTCTCTAAGGTTCCAAATCCTTTGGTAAAACCAAAGTTATCATCACCGAAGAGTACACGTGGGCCTTCTTGTTCTTTGTAAGAGCTAATGAGATGTTTGCTTCCAGTCATGTGCCTTGAGCATCCACTATCGATGTACCAGATAGTTTCTTGTACACCTCCTTTGTTGGCCAGTCCCACGCGAACCTGCAATCGAATCAGGCTTTAGGTACCCCTTTGGAATTGGGTCCTGAGGGGTTAGTGGTGGATTTAGGGATCCACACAAACAAGGCACTTCTATTGTAATCAGATAGATCAGAAGGCCTGATTTATCTCCCATACATATCAACATAATCATATGTCTCTTTATATGCTTTCTGATTTGTATGATTATTCGTGTGAGCCTTGGGTGAATCAGAAGACTTGGGAATTTTCTTTATATTTTGTCTTCCTTTAACCCAGTGTGGCTCAGGTGCAGTAGCCCTAGGTCTCAGTTGGGGTCCATTCATGTTCCCTTTCTGATTAGGCACTTGCCTTACTTGCTCAGCAGATACATTTTTAGCTTTTTGTGTATCTTTGTCAGAGACTCGTTTGATTACACCCTTCTGAAATGAACTAAACTGGGCTTTTGAGGATGTAGAGGGGTTCTCATACCCAATACCCTTCTTGTTAGTCGGCGTTCGAAAATAGGTGTTCATATCTTGAACGGTTTTTGATGATTTCGTGAAAACCTCTATTTTCTTGCGCAAACTATCCTCAGTAGATTTTAGACTCTCATGTAGTCGGAATAGCTCATCAAACTTAGCTTGCAGGATTTTGAAATCATCAGCTTGCTGTTTGTTAATTTCTAGCTGATCTTTGATCTGCTTCTCCTGTTCAGAAGATTTAACCTTCAGAACGTTAAGTTCCTCAGTTACCTTCTGAGCAGTTTCAGCTGATTTCAGTTCAGCTGCTTTACTGTCAGCATTCTCTTTAACAAGCTGGTTATTTCTGATCCTTAGCTTGTTATTTTCAGCTTCCACTATTGTATAAGTGTCTACTGCATCAGAGAGATCATCAAGCAATTGCTCAGAGTAGAGCTGCAAGTCAATCTCTCCAGCAGGCATGCTAATAATAGCTGGTGTGGAAATTGAAAAAGCAGAAGGTTTGGAGGTTACCTCGGATTGGTCTTCCTCCCTGGCCATTAGGCAGATTTCATCGTCATCTGATGAGAATATCAGATCTTCATGGTTGAGGAAATCAACAGCATTGCTTATCAGACAGAAATCTTCTACAGATGAGTAGCCAGAATCCTAAGAAGGTAGATAGGAATCATCAATTCCTGATGTGTCAGCAACCATGGCTTTTCTGTCTTTGAAGCGTAGCTCTCTTTTGTTCCGCTTCTCTTCTCTTTCTCTGGGAGTCAGGTCTGGGCAGTCGGAGCTGTAGTGACCTGGTTTTAAGCAGTTGAAGCATGATCCACGATCCACGGAACTTCCTCTACCAGGTGAGACACTTCGTCTGTAGGATCTGTCAGGTGACTTCCCTTTCTGATTGTAGACAGAACTCCTTCTGTCAGATCTGTTATCTCTTCTATCGTCTGACCGATCATCTCTTTTATCATCTCTGTGATCCCTTCGGTCATCAGATCTATTCCTTTCTAGTGATCTGTCAGTTGGCCTCCTGTTCCTTTTATCTTGATAATCCTTGTTGAATCTGCGATACTTACCAAGTTGAATATTTGATCTTTCAAGTTTCCTGGTAAGTAAAGCGATCTGTTCAGCTTGGCTTATGATGTTTCCAATAGGTTCAATGGCCTTTGATCTGCTGCTGGTTGCTTTGAATGCAACTGATTTAGATGTGGAGGTTGAGGCTTCAGCAGGCGTCTCGTCTTCATCTGCTTGCCCTCTTTCGATTAAATCGAACTCATGGGCTTTAAGGCTTAGGAATAAGCTACTTGGCTTCATCTTGGAAATGTCTTGGCAATCCTTGATTACCGTGACTTTCATGTCCCATTTCTTGGGGAGAGATCTTAAGATCTTATAATTGATATCTTTGTCTGACATCTCTCTTCCAAGTTCTCTTAGCTTATTTACTGACATGGTGATCCTCCCATCAAGCTCGTTGATGGTCTAGTAGGGTAACATTTTGAGTTTTTTGAACTTCACCAGTTCAGCTTGTAGTCGGCTGTCTTTGATCTGATCATTTCCTTCGCATATCTCAGCAAGAGTATCCCACATTTGTTTTGTTATTTTGAGATACTTTATCTTCTCTTTGGTGACTTTATCCATCGTCTTCATGATTATATGCCTGGCGATTGTATCTAGAGTATACAGCTTTCTTTCTTCTGCATCCATCAGGGCTGGACTTTTTTGAACAAGACTTCCAGGTGCATGATCTGGATCTCCTCCAACCGCTGGGTTGTCGTGATATATGATGATGGGTCCTCGTTCAATGACTTCCATCATTCTGCTGCTTATCGATCTTAGATGGTTGCACATGTATATAGTCCAATCTGGATACTCATCAATTGAAAACTTAGGCAAATCATGATACATACCAGAGGTATTATCCATGCTGAGTGATTTTGAAAATGAATGAGTTTTGAAAATGGTTTTTCAAGATCTGTTCAAATGACCACAAAGATTCTTCCTCAAGAATCGATGATACTCAAAGCCAGTGGTCTGTAGAACCACTGCTCTGATACCACTTGTAGGTCCCGAACGGGTTTTGTGAGGGCAAAAGTCTAGAGGGGAGGGGTGAATAGACTTCTGAAAACTTTTCATGCGGATCAGGTGTGATTTGCAGATTGCCTGATCAGAGTGCTAGTGAGTCAGTTTGGAGTGATGTTCAATCTTACTGAGTGCCTGGGGGCAGACCAGTTTGATATCTTATCAGTTTAACTGAGAGTGCGGAAGCTTGTAAATACCCGTGTGAAAAACCAGTTTATCAATTCAGATTCTTAAGTCAGTTTTCAACCGGCTAACTAAGGTGTCAACCTGATCAGATCAGTTGCTTGGTGCAGACTGAGCTTAACTTAGAATATGTATGCAATTTTAAACTCAGTTGTGTGAATAGTGTAAAGCAATAAGAAAGCAAGTAAATACACACAAGATTTTATAGTGGTTCAGACGAAACCCGTCTTACGTCCACTCTTCCCTTAACACAGGGGCACCAACTTAACCAACTTAACCAACTGGACTTAGTTTATTGTGTTAGTCCAACACCCAATAGATATTTATTGAGTTCACACTCAGCCGAACCAGAAATCAGAAACTAGAATCCCTAGTCTGAAATCTTGCGGTAACAAACTTAACCAACTTAGAGTTTGGGTAAAGATTTGTTGTGGTTCCAACTGGAAATCTATCCAAGTGTTTATGTAGCCAAATGCTAGTGGATAGGATTTCTTGCTAAGAACTATGGGATGTACACTCTAAGAATAATCTTCAAATATGGTGTTCTTCAAGCGGAGATTTTGCTGTAGTTTTTGCTTCTTTTGCGATGTCTCCGTGTTCGTTCTTAGTGTCCGTTATCTCACTTCAATTTTGAAGATCGATCCCATTTTATAGACCTCGAAATCAAAGAGCCGTTGGAGAGCAATTTGAATTTCGGGCTATATTAGGTAGGCTGTAGGATATGATTGTGATGTGCTCCAAATATCGGAGTGGTCGTAGGCATGATTAGCATCGTTTATGTCTGCAGCGTCGAATCCTGCATTATCAGCTCTTTTTGTGCACGTCTCGCTTTCTCCTTGGCTTCGCGAGGTGGCACTTCAGTAATTTGTCCGTTAGACTATTGATATTCCTTTTATAGAAGATTCGTCTTGTCTGGTGTATCATTTGATTGACGCCAAGTGTGAGCTGATTTGATCAGATAACTGATCAGTCTACCTTGTTGAGTCTTCTGATGCAGATTGTCTTAGCTCAATATGCAGACTTTACCGATATAGTTCTTCCGTAGTCTTCGATCTTGGTGACTCGAGCCTCGATGTATTGATCATAATCGAAGTCTTCGGGTTTGTTCTTTGAAGTCTTCAGGTTTATCTGAGTCTTTAGGTTTATCTAAGTCTTCAGGTTCATCTGAGTCTTGAGTTCATCCGATTCTTCAGTTCATCCGATTCTTCAGTTCATCCGAAGTCTTTCGCCTTCCGCCTTCACCGATCTTCTCGACTTCTTCTTCTGATTTGTTCTTAGCCTTCTGATCATCTGACCTTATCTGGGTCATCTGATACTTCGACCTGACCTATACATATTGAGTTCCCCCTCAATATGTGACCTATCTTTTTGCATCAGCTATCTATACATTTCAGCTGGTCATCTTAATCTGATTCTAAGTCATCATCAAATTTGTGTCCGACCGGGTCCTATTACAACCTGTTTTGGAACTTCCATCAAAACTTAAATACAAATTTCCCAACAAGTGACATCTGGGCAGATCATAGAGAACACAATTCCGACAGGCATAGATTATCAGACGGTGTTAACTCCAGCCGAGCAGCTCTACTTTGAGGCCTTTGGAGGCAATTTGTCTCCAAAAGATCCCTTGGGCAAGCTGATCAAAGCAAAACTAAAAAGGGCCCGAACGGAAGATAACAAGAGAAGACAGGAATACAACACACGACTAAAGGCAAAGAAGAAACAAGATGCCTTAGATGCCTCCCTAGATGGAACTACTTGTAGATGTCTAGCTTCATGATTTTTGATGTACCTTTTGGTTATATGGTCAATTTTGGGCTATATACACTATCTTCTTGTTAAATTCACTTTTGGGCCCACACTCTTTTTCCTTTCCCTTTATAATATTGCTTATTCTTTGAACACTCAAGAGGAAATTTTCAAAGCCCCAAGATTTCCAAAGCCTCAGGCTAAGAATACCAACCTGAAGAGATCTACACTGAACCATCAAAGGAATTTTCAGAAGAGAAACACTCGGCAGAGATATTCTCAACTGAAAAGACCAAGTCCTCAGATTACTGAAAGACCATAATTTCAGTACAGGCAACATAAACCCTACTTGCCTAAGGGTAAAGGTTTCCTGAATCCAAGTCAGCAGAGACAAAGACCATGTTGGGATATTTTAGTTTTGATGAATTACGCCAAAACACTATCAACTTGTGTTATTTAAGTTAATCTAAAGATAACAAGTTGAGAAGGAACGATAGAACAAGTTAAGGGGGAACTCATTAAATCAGACGAAGATGATCGAGATCAGATGAGGCTGCAAATGAGGCTGATCGAGATCAGATGAGAATGATGAGTTCCGAGTTAAGTGACGTCGCGTAAACTAATTTACTGTGATAGCTTTTTATGATGCAAGATCAGAGCAGTTTTTCGATGTTTATTAGCTTTTTTTGATGTTTATTGTAGCAATTTTCTGATGCAAAGATCAGAGTTTTTCGATGCGTTTATTGTAGCGATTTCGATGCGATCACGGTTCGATGATCAGCGATCGGATCACTGATCATTGACGGCTTTGTCTGATCGTGAGGTGATTAGATCAAAGTGACGTAAATCTGTGACGTAAATCAAGAAGATGAATAAAGAATCGCCGCGCCGATCGGATCAGATTAGACACACAAAAACTGTCCAATGAGAAGATGACAACACATATATGGATGTGACATAAAGCTGCAAACAACAGTGCAAAAGGACAAAGAAAAGCTGGAAGACTATTTGTATGGATTTGAATTTACTCTCCAACGGTAATATTCAAATCCACACTATAAATAAATTGCACTATCTTCAAAAGAAAACAATGGAGGATGCTGCAAAGTGAAGATTAAAGACAAATATTCAAGCATCTCCATTCAAGAACACATAGCATTAAATATCCAGATTTACCCAAGAGTGTTCTTCATTATATCTAAGCATAAATGCCATATCATAAGCTTAGAGAGATTTTCCCAACCTTAGCTTAAAGTGTTGGAAAATTGAGAGTTTTGATGAAAGTTCTAAAACACATGTAATTGGACCAGTCAGACCTGTTAGCTGACTGATGTTTTAATACCAGTTATAAGATGACCAGTTGATAATTATTATATAGAACAACTGATGTATAAGATAGGTCATATATTGAGGGGGAACCTCAATATGTATAGGTCAGATCTAAAGATCAGAAGAACAAAAAGATGAAGTCCGAAGATCGGATGATCTTATAAAGTCGATAAAGAATCATGAAACACAAATTTTAAGACCAAGATCGGGACCTACATCACCGAAGACCTACATCAGCCGAGTCTGCTAGTTGAGCTAAGACAACTTGCACCAGAAGACTCTATCAGGTAGACTGATCAGTTGTAACTGATCATGCCAGCTCACACCAGGTGGTAATTAAGGTTTCACCAAATCATACGTTGTTGATCTGAACAAGAAGAATGTCAACTTTAGTTGGTAGAACAAACACTGAAAAGTGTTTTTGTTAACCAATAAGAACAAGACACGTATGAACGGAGCCGACAATACGGGATTTGGTGCTGCTTGGTCAAACGGCTATAAAAAACAACATACACGCTTTCGGCCATGCTAGACCTAGAAGCACGTCACATCAAATCCTACATATCTATCAAATATAGCCAGAAATTCAAATTGCTCTCCAACGGCTCTTTGATTTCGAGGTCTATAAATATGGGATTACTCTTCAGAGTGAAGACACGAAAATTATCAAGAAGCTCATACTATAGCCAAATTTCCGCACGAAGAACACAACCTTGAAGATTATTTTTCTAAGTGTTCATCCCATAGTTTTTAGCACATAAATCTTATCCTCTAGTTGTTAGGCTACTTAAATACTAGGAAAGATTTCAAAGTTGGAACAAACAACAAATCTTACCCAAAACCCAAAGTTAGGTTAAGTTTGTTTAGCAAGATTTCAGACTAGGGTTTCTAGTTCTGATTTCAGGGATCGGTTGAGTGAGAGCTCTATAAATATCTGTTGGTGTAATGTGTTGGACTAACACAATAATCTAAGTCCAATTGGTTAAGTTGGTGCCCCTTGTGATAGGGAAGAGTGGACGTAGGACTAGTTGTCCGAACCACTATAAATCTTGTGTGCATTTACCTGTTTGATTAATTGCTTTACACTATTGCACACAACTTGATTAAATCTGATACATATTTCGAAGTTAGGATCAGCTAGCACCAAGCTACTGATCTGATCAGATTGACTCCATAGTCATCTGATTGAAAACAGCTTCGGAATCTGATTTTGTTATAAACTGGTTTTTAACACGGGTATAAACTAGCTTCCGCACAATCAGTTAAACTGATAGATACCGAACTGATTTGCCCTCAGGCGATCAGTAAGTTGGATATCAATCCAAACTGATTCACTTGCACTCGATCGTGAAAACCGCAATCACACCGACCAAGACGAAAAAAGTTTTCATAAGTCTATTCCCCTCTAGAAGACGCTTTCTCTTAAACCCGTTCGGGACCTACATAAAGGCTAAAACAATGAAAGGGAAAATCTCACCTAGTTGGAAATAACACCAAACCCAAACCCTTTCTTGAGAGAGAATTAGTGGTTAAGTAAGGTAGTTAATAGGCAATCCCATGAGGGATATAAGTCCCGTAGGCAATCCCGTAAGGGAGATAAGTCCCGTGAGAGTGAGAACTCATTAAACATCTATAGGCGATCCTGTGAGGGAGATAAGTCCCGTTGAGTGGGAGCTCCATAAATATATGTTGGTTAAGTTGGTGCCCCATGAAGGGAAGAGTGGATGTAGGACAAGTTAGTCCGAACCACTATAAAAATACGTGTGTTCTTATTTGCTTTCATATTAACTGTCATACATACTTTAGCAAATCTGCATAACACATTCGAAGCAAAAATTTTAAAGTCACCTCCCATTGAGATTTTACGAGTACTAAATCGGGTTTTTCGGGACCAACAAGTGGTATCAGAGCAGAGGTTCAAACGTTCACTAGCTTTTAATGTGACCACCTGAACTGATTTTTTTTGTTAAAACCCATTTAGTTTAAAATGCATAAATTTTATAAAATTCATGGAGGTTGATAATCATCTTCTCATCATTTTTTTTTTTTAAAAATGCATACAACATTCTTCATCATTTCACTTGTTTAACTAACACCGTTTTTCTCATAAATATTTTTATATTGTTAGTTAGTTTTGGCATTATTATCAAAAAGGGGGAAATTGTTGGGATATTTTAGTTTTGATGAATTATGCCAAAACACTATCAACTTGTGTTATTTAAGTTAATCTACAGATAACAAGTTGAGGAGGAACGAGAGAACAAATTAAGGGGAAACTCATGAAATCAGACGAAGATGATCGAGATCAGATGAGGTGCAGACGAGGCTGATCGAGATCAGATGAGAAGGATGAATTCTGAGTTAACTGACGTGCAGAAACTAACCTACCGTAGAGTTTTCGATGCGATGCAAAGATCAGAGCTTGATTTTTGATGTTTATCATCAGATTTTACGATCGATGCAAAGATCAGATTCTTAGCATCGTTTTAGCTCGATGAAGTTTCTTCATGCTTGAATCGATTTCTTGATGCGAATCTCAGAAGTGCATACCGTCTGTTGTCGATTCGATCGTGAGCTGATCGATCATCGTATCGGTAAATCTGCGACCAAAAATCAGCAAGATGAACAGTGAAATCAAGAAGATGAATAAAGAATCGTGCAAGCCGACGATCCGTTAGATACACAAAAAGTTGTCCAATGAGAAGATGACAACACATATATGGATGTGACATAAAGCTGCAAACAACTGTGCAAAAGGACAAAGAAAAGCTGGAAGACTATTAGTATGGATTTGAATTTACTCTCCAATGGTTTTATTCAAATCCACACTATAAATACATTGCACTATCTTCAAAAGAAAACAATGGAGGATGCTGCAAAGTGAAGATTAAAGTCAAATATTCAAGCATCTCCATTCAAGAACACAGAGCATTAAATATCCAGATTTACCCAAGAGTGTTCTTCATTATATCTAAGCATAAATGCCATATCATAAGCTTAGAGAGATTTTCCCAACCTTAGATTAAAGACTAAAACAATGTAAGGGAAAATCTCACCTAGTTGGAAATAACACCAAACCCAAACCCTTTCTTGAGAGAGAATTAGTGGTTAATTAAGGTAGTTAATAGGCAATCCCGTGAGGGAGATAAGTCCCGTAGGCAATCCCGTAAGGGAGATAAACCCCTTAGAGTGAGAACTCATTAAACATCTATAGGCGATCCCGTGAGGGAGATAAGTCCCGTTGAGTGAGAGCTCCATAAATATATGTTTGTTAAGTTGGTGCCCCATGAAGGGAAGAGTGGATGTAGGACAAGTTAGTCCGAACCACTATAAAAATACGTGTGTTCTTATTTGCTTTCATATTAATTGTCATACATACTTTAGCAAATCTGCATAACACATTCGAAGCAAAAAATTTAAAGTCACCTCCCATTGAGATTTTACGAGTACTAAATCTGGTTTTTCGGGACCAACAGACCAGCTGCACCAAAGTCAAGGCATTGGAACAAGAGGCCTGAACCCAAGAAGAACTCTAAGGCTCATGTTCATGCTAAGGCTGGCACTCATACACAGGGTACTGCCAAGGCACCTAGGGTGGTGAATGTGTATGTAGATGTTTATGGGAGACAAATTAGTCACTCTAAAGTAATTAGAGTTATCAGGCAGATTTGGGTTCCAAAAGGTACAACTAACCTGGTAGGACCCTACACCAAATGGGTACCTAAAACCTGATTTGTTTTTCAGGTGAAGAAAATGAGCACTGAGCTGCATGAAGACGACATAGCCCTGATGAGTAGAAATGAATTGGCTCCTGCTGCATGGTATCTGGACAGTGGATGTTCAAGACATATGACAGGATATAGACAATTACTCACTGACTATGTTGAGCAAAAAGGCCCTCAGATTACTTTTGGAGATAATTCCAAAGGGCAGACTGAAGGATATGGAACTCTTGAAGTGGATTCTGTTCATATCCATGGTGTTTCTTATGTTTCTGGTTTAAAGCAAAACTTGCTTTCTATCAGTCAATTTTGTGACAAAGGATTCTGTGTTGAGTTCTTAAAGAACTTGTGTTATGTGAAAGACAATGCTTCACAACAAATATTACTGACTGGTACTAGAAAATGAAATGTGTATCTTGCTGATTGGAGACTATGTTGGGAAATCTGTATTTTAGTTTTTATGGAAGTTCCAAAATAGGTTGTAATAGGACCAGTCAGACCTGTTAGCTAACTGATGACTTAGAATCAGATTAAGATGACCAGCTGAAATGTATAGATAGCTGATGTAAAAGATAGGTCACATATTGAGGGTGAACTCAATATGTATAGGTCAGGTCGAAGTATCAGATGACCCAGATAAGGTCAGATGATCAGAAGACTAAGAACAAATCAGAATACAAGAAGTCAGAAGATCAGGTGAAGACAGATGAACCTGAAGACTCAGATGAACCTGAAGACTCAGATGAACCTGGAGACTCAGATGAACCTGAAGACTCAGATAAACCTGAAGACTCAGTAACAAACCTGAAGACTCAGTATGACTGAATACACTGAGGCTCAGAGACACCTGAAGATCAAAAGACCTGAAGACCTACATTCAGCCGAGTCTGCATATTTAGCTAAGACAATATACATCAGAAGACTCAACAAGGTAGACTGATCAGTTACCTGATCAAGTCAGCTCACACCTGGTGAAAATCAAAATTATACACCAGACAAGACGAATCTTCTACAAAAAGAATATCAATCGTCTAACGGACAAATTACTGAAGTGCCACCTCGCGAAGCCAAGGAGAAAGCGACACGTGCACAAAAAGAGCTGACAATGCGGGATACGATGCTGCGGACAAAAACGGCGCTAATCATGCCTACGGCCATGCCGATAATCGGAGCACGTCACAATCATATCCTACAACCTACCTAATATAGCCCGAAATTCAAATTGCTCTCCAACGGCTCTTTGATTTCGAGGTCTATAAAATGAGATTGCTCGAAAGGAAAAAAAAAACCAACAACTGTCACATGAACAATTGAGCGAAGTGGAACAACATCATTAACGCAGATTCTCAAGAAGCAAAAAGCCTTCAGAATTTCCGCTCGAAGAACACCATATTTGAAGATTATTCTTAGAGTGTTCATCCCATTGTTCTTAGCAAGAAATCCTATCCACTAGCATTTTGGCTACCTAAAACACCAGGATAGATTTCCAGTTGGAACCCTCAAACATTCTTTACCCAAACGCAAGTTAGGTTAAGTTTGTTCCCAGAAGATTTCAGACTAGGGATTCTAGTTTTCTGATTTCTAGTTCGGTTGAGTGTGAACTCGATAAACATCTGTAGAGTGTGAAATCAATAAACATCCCAGCCATCCCGTGAGGGATATAAGTCCCACAGGTTAAGTTTGGTTAAGCTCGGTTAATCTCGGTTAAGTTCGGTTAAGGTTCCCCTGTGTTAAGGGAAGAGTGGACATAAGACGGGTTTCGTCTGAACCACTATAAAAAGTCTTGTGAGCATTTACTTGCTTTCTTATTGCTTTACACTATTCACACTACTGATTTTAAAACTGCATACATATTCTAAGTTATGCTCAGTCTGCACCAAGCAACTGATCTGATCAGGTTGACACCTTAGTCAGCTGGTTGAAAACTGACTTAAGAATCTGAATTGATAAAACTGGTTTTTCACACGGGTTAAAACAAGCTTCCGCACTCTCAGTTAAACTGACAGATATCAAGCTGATCTGCCCTCAGGCACTCAGTAAGATTGAACATCAGTCTAAACTGATACACTAGCACTCTGATCGCGTAATCTGCAAATCACACCTGATCCGCACAAAAAGTTTTGGAAGTCTATTCACCCCTCCCCCCTAGACTTCCACCCTCACAAAACTCGTTCAGGACCTACAAGTGGTATCAGAGCAGTGGTTCTACAGACCACTGGCTTTGAGTATCATCGATTCTTGAGGAAGAATCTTTGTGGTCATTTGAACAGATCTTGAAAAACCATTTTTCAAAACTCATTCGTTTTCAAAATCACTCAGCATGGATAATACCTCTGACATGTACCATGATTTACCTAAGTTTTCAATTGATGAGTATGCAGATTGGGCTATATATATGTGCAACCATCTAGGATCGATAAGCGGCAGAATGATAGAAGTCATTGAACGAGGACCCATCATCATATATCACGACAACCCAGCAATTGGAGGAGATCCAGACTTTGCACCGGGAAGTCTTGTACAAAAAAGCCCAGCCCTGATGGATGCAGAAGAAAGAAAGTTGTATACTCTATATACAATCGCCAGGCATATAATCATGAAGACGATGGATAAAGTCACAAAGGAGAAGATAAAGTATCTCAAAACTGCGAAACAAATGTGGGATACTCTTGCTGAGATGTGCGAAGGTAATGATCAGATCAAAGACAGCCGACTACAAGCTGAACTAGTGAAGTTTGAAAAGCTAAAGATGTTGCCCAACGAGACCATCAACGAGCTCGATGGGAGGATCACCATGTCAGTGAATAAACTACGAGAACTTGGAAGAGAGATGTCAGACAAAGATATCAACTACAAGATCCTAAGATCTCTCACCAAGAAATGGGACATGAAAGTCACGGTAATCAAGGATTGCCAAGACATTTCAAAGATGAAGTCGAATAGCTTGTTCCTAAGCCTTAAAGCCCACGAGTTTGATTTAATCGAAAGAGGACAAGCAGATGAAGACGAGACGCCTGCTGAAGCCTCAACGTCTAAATCGGTTGCGTTTAAAGCAACCAGCAGCAGATCAAAGGCCACTAAACCTGTTGGAAATATAATGAGTCAAGCAGAACAGATCGCTCTGCTTACCAGGAAACTTGAAAGATCAAATACTCAACTTGGTAAGCATCAGAGATTCTACAGAGACTATCAAGACAACAGAAGAAACAGGAGGCCAACTGACAGATCACTAGAAAGAAGCAGATCTGATGATCGAAGAGATCACAGAGAAGAAAAGAAAAGAGATGATCTGTCAGATGAGAGAAGAGATAACAGATCTGACAGAAGGAGTTCAGATTACCATCAGAAAGGGAAGTCACCTGACAGATTACCATCAGAAAGGGAAGTCACCTGCCCTGACCTGACTCCCAGAGAAAGGGAAGAGAAACGGAACAAAAGAGAGCAACGCCTCAGAGATAGAAAAGCCATGGTCGCTGACACATCTGGAATTGATGATTCCTATCTGCCTTCCGAGGATTCTGGCTACTCATCTGTAGAAGACTTCTGTCTGATAAGCAGTGTTGTTGACTTCCACAAACATGAAGATCTAATATTCTTTTCAGATAACGAAATGAAATCTGCCTGATGGCTAAGGAGGAAGACCAATCTGAGGTAACCTCCAAACCTTCTGCTTTTTCAATTTCCACACCTGCTATTATTAGCACACCTGCTGGAGAGATTGACTTGCAGCTCTACTCTGAGCAATTGCTTGATGATCTCTCTAATGTAGTAGACACTTATACAATAGTGGAAGCTGAAAATGACAAGCTAAGGATCAAAAATAATCAACTTGTTAAAGAGAACGCTGTCAGTAAAGCTACTGAACTTAAATTCGCTGAAACTGCTCAGAAGGTAACTGAGGAACTTAACATTCTAAAAGTTAAATCTTCTGATCAGGAGAAGCATATCAAAGATCAGCTAGCAATCAACAAACAACAAGCTGATGATTTCGAAATCCTTCAAGTTAAATTTGATGAGCTATTCCGACTACATGAGAGTCTAAAATTCATCGAGGATAGTTTCAAGAAGAAAATAGAGGTTTTCACGAAGTCATCAAAAACCGTTAAAGATATGAACACCTATTTTCGAACGCCGACTAACAAGAAGGGAATTGGGTATGAGAACCCTTCTACATCCTCAAAAGCCCCGTTTGATTCACTTCAGAAGGGTGTAATCAAACGAGTCTCTGACAAAGATACACAAAAAGCTAACATGTATCTGATAAGGGAAAAAGACCTGCTGAGCAAGTAAGGCAAGCGCCTAATCAGAAAGGGAACAAAAATGGACCCCAACTGATTTATCTTCAGTCGAGGAATCAACAGAAGAACCCAGTTCTTCTGAAGAAACCTCAACCTGATCAGCAGATTAGGTATCAGAAGAGACAACCTGTGAGAAGGAAATCTAATCTGAGACCCAATCAAGGTCAGCTGCCTAATAAGCAAGCTATAGGTAAACTGGAAAGACCATCTATGCCAAAGAGATATGAATCTTTTGATGGTAGCAGTCGTACCTACCCTTATAACCAGAGATCTAGGGCTGGATTAAAAGAAGATAAAATATAAAGAAAAATCCCAAGTCTTCTAAGTCACCCAAGGCTCACACTAATAATCATACTAATCAGAAAGCATATAAAGAGACGTATGATTATGTTGATTTGTATGGGAGACAAATCAGACCTTCTAATCTATCTGATTACCATAGAAGTGCTCTGTTTGTGTGGATCCCTAAATCCACCACTAACCCCCCATGACCCAATTCCAAAGGGGTACCTAAAGCCTGATTTGATTGCAGGTTCGCGTGGAATTGGCCAACAAAGGAGGTGTACAAGCAACTATCTGGCACATCGATAGTGGATGCTCAAGGCACATGACTGGAAGCAAACATCTCCTTAGCTCTTACAAAGAACAAGAAGGCCCACGTGTACTCTTACAAAGAACAAGAAGGCCCAAAGGATTCGGAACCTTAGAGAATAATGATGTACAAGTAACTGGAGACTCGTATGTTGAAGGATTAAAGCACAATCTACTATCAGTACCACAATTCTGCGACAACAGATTCAACATTGAGTTCTAGAGCGACAAGTGTACGATTAGGAATCGAGTCACTCAACAAACCTTGCTAACTGGTTCAAGGAAAGGGATGATCTACACAGCAGATTGGAACAGTTGTCCAAGGAATACATACTTAATTGTTAAGAGTTCCAAAAGTAGCAGTTGGCTCTGGCACAAAAGATTGAGTCATCAGAACTTCAAGACTCCTAACAAGATAGCTAGGATGTCTTTGGTTGAGAGACTTCCGAATGAGATATTCTCCAAAGATCAAACATGTGCCGCATGTTAGAAGGGAAAATAAGTTAAAGCCTCATTCAAGGAATACGGACCCGGCATCCAAGAGAGTATCTTTAGAATCGCTCCATATGGATCTATTCGGACCCGATTACACCGGTCGGTCTCATGGGATTTAAATATACTCTAGTAATCGTGGATGATTATTCCAAGTTTACTTGGGTTGTATTCTTATACAAGAAGAACGAGACAACGACAAAGATACCCGAGCTGCTCAAGAAGCTACAAAACGAGAAGGGTGTCAGCATAGTAAAAATCATATCAGATAAAGGTACAGAGTTCCTGAATTCCTTTATTACTGATTTTTGCACTGAGTTTGGTATACATCATGAAAAGTCAGCTGCAAGAACGCCACAACAAAATGGAGTAACAGAACGGAGAAACAGAACTCTCAAGGAAGCTGCTCACACTATGTTAGCTGAACATGCCACACCAAGCCGTTTCTGGGCAGAAGCAATCAACACTGCATGCCATACTCAGAACAGATGTTCTCTGACTAAGACTCACTTCAAAACACCTTATGAACTATGGAAGGGCAGAAAACCTCGTGTTTCATACTTCCATGTTTTTGGGTGCAAGTGTTTCATACACAACAATGGGAAAAGTCAGTTGAAGACTTTTGAGGCCAAGTCAGATGAGGGCATATTCTTAGGATATTCCTCATCCAGCAAGGCTTTCAGAGTTTACAACAAACGAACCCTAGTTGTGGAAGAAACACAACATGTGGTCTTTGGTGAGACATCTTCTGAACAAGAGAAAGCTGCCTCAGAACAAGCCGTACCAGATCAACCGCTACCTGACACGCAAAAAATGGATAAGCTAAGCATCAAGGAGAAAGAAGTTGAACACGTAAAAGTGTGCATCCCAGAACTTGATCTTGCTGATTCAACAGTCAATCGAGACCTAAGGTACGCGACAACCGCCGATTGAAGAAGTCGTTACAAACCGAGACAAGATCAACTGAATCATATGGTTCAGGGGGAACTCCTGAAGTTCCTACAAATAGACATCAGCACATGATGAGTCCAACATCAGCTGAGACATGTTCTTATCAAGTGGATCATAATTCCGCACCACTCCCAATCACTAGTAATGAACTACTATCAGATATGGATGATGTTCACTAAACAGACGCACATCAGAACAGAAGGACCTGGATTACCAGTCATCCAACTGATCTGATTATCGGAGACCCATTTGATAGAGTCAAAACTAGACATCAGATTGGTGAAAGTGCTATGTACTGTTGTTATCTGTCGTTGAAGGAACCAACTACAGTAGAGGAAGCTCTACAAGACGCAAGCTGGATTCTAGCCATGGAAGAGGAACTGGAACAGTTTGAGAGAAATCAAGTTTGGAAACTAGTGGACAGACCAACTCATCAAGACGTGATTGGCAATAAAGTGGGTATTCAAGAACAAGAGATATGAGAATAATGTCATAACCAGGAATAAGGCAAGACTTGTTGCTAAAGGGTATTCACAATCAGAAGGAATTGATTATGATGAGACCTTTGCACCGCCGCCGCTTAGAAGTCGATTCTATTTTTCGACATATCTTTGCCCTACGAGGGTTCACATCGTGGTATCGATGGATGTAAAGAGTGCATTCTTAAATGGGGTACTAGCAGAGGAAGTTTATGTCTAACAACCTCCGTGCATTGAAAAAAGGTAACCAAGTGTACCGTTTAAGGAAAAGCTCTTTTACTACTGAAACAAGCTCCTCGAGCTTGGTATGATACACTCTCTCGTTCTTGATAGAGCGGTGGGTTCACTAAAGGAATAGTGGATGTAACCTTATTCAAAATAGAAGATGGAGAAGATATTCGATGGTTCAGATGACATCATCGGATCTCCCAACAAGAAGCTATGTGAGAAGTTCAAAGAAATTGATGCAAGGAAGTTCGAGATGTCCATGATGGGTCGGATGAATTACTTTACGGGTTTACAAGTCAAGCAGAGTACGAAGGGATATTCATCTCGCCAGCGGTGAAGCACATAAAGGAATCTCTTGGCAAAGTTTGGAGTTCAACATTGCAAGGAAGCTTGAATTCCCATGATGATCGGGTTCAAGATGGATCCGGATGAAGATGGTCGAAAGTTAATCGAAAGAATATAGAGCTCGATTGGATCACTACTATACCGATCGCCGCCAGACCGGACATTACTTTTTGGCAAAGAGGTGTATGTGCGATTTCAAGCAAATCCAATGCAAAGCCACCTAGAAAGCGACTAAGCGGATTCTCAAGTATCCTGAAGGATCAGTAAACCTTGGTTTATTTTACCCATCGATGATAATCTAGATCTTAGTGGGTATTCTCGATTCAGACACGGAGGTTGCGTAATCGGCGTGAAGTCAACCTCAGATTATGTCGGTTTGGGAAATAAACCGATCTCTTGGTTTTCGAAAGAAGGACATCGCCATGCGACATCTACTATCAAGGTAATATATGGTTGCGGGGAAGTCGTTGTTCCCAACCGCTCCGCTAAGTCAGCGGTGAGGGATTACAACATCGTAGGTAAGAACGCACCTATATTTCGTGGATGATTAATAGTACTATTGCAATCACTCAGAATCCTGTTCTACATACAAGATGCAATCATGTGGATGTCAGACACCATTTTATCAGAGATCGCGTTGAAAAGAAGAATATCAGGATGGAAAAGATCCATCTCGACAAGCGTAAAGTCGATATCTTAACTAAGTCGCTAAATTCGAGATCGATTCGAGAGTTATGCAACGAGCTAGGGCTTCTGGATCTTGGAGAAAATGCACCAGATATGGTTGAAGGACTGATCTCCAGAACCAGTTGGTTAAAAGACTAACCAGGTTAACTAAAATCAGTTGAGTTAGGAATCTTAACTGATCAGACGACCAGACGAGGTGCCGATCTGAAGTTCAGATAAGGAGCAGATCAGAAAGTCAGATAAGTAGCCGATCTGAAGTTCAGACAAGGAGCAGATCAGTTCAAGACATATCAAATTAAGGGGGAACTGATCAGATTGGATGATCACTTTATAAGTCGATTAAGCTACAGTCAACAAGCAAGTCAAAGTAAAACTACAGATCGCATAAGTCAGAAGAAGCAACACAACAATGAAATAATAGAATTTTTCATTGATAAGGACCCGGAGGTCTGATTTACAAGTTACAAGTGATATCACAAGCTACAAGTGCTACAAGCTATCTTCAAGTGGTATTACAAGTACAAGACGACCCGGAGGTCATAAACCATAAGCCCTAAGCCAACCCTAGGTAGGGAAGAAGAGAGAGAGTTCAAGGTGTGATGCTCTCATTTTCCCTCGATCCTAAGAAGGGGCGTCAGAGAGGCCTCGAGAATCCTGAGCCAATCTCAAAAGCTTCAGAGTGAGGAGTGAGAGAGGCTTTGAAGGATGTCCAAGCCGGGAGCCCTCAGATGTGAAATCAATGGGCTCTCCAGCTGTTAAATGGGGCACAGTGCCACAGGTTTGGTCACAAGGACCAAACGGACACTTGTGTCGCATGCAAAAATTGAGTTTAATATATGAAGATCAGCTGTTGACTGATGCAGACCATATACCAAACTCATGTTTTGTTTCAGACTGAGTCTGTTGAGGCTAATTCTGTCATCTCTATAGGGGCACAAGGTGCATACGATTAGGAGAAGTGCCTTCTCATTTGCCTTAGCAGATCCGCCTCCATGGTGGTAAAGAAGCTTAGCATTGATCTTATGTGAAATCTTAGGTGACGACGAAAGCAGTGTGAAGGAACACACGGGGTTGATTTGAGAAGCTGGATTCATTGGAAAAGGGTTAAAGGTTCCCACCGGAAGTTTCACCGGTAATAAGGAACCCATCGAAAAAGCATGAAGTATATGCTAAAGAATATGAATGGTTTATGGTGTGTTGTTTGCCTAAACACCCCAGGCTAATTTATAGAAGGAAATTAGGGGTATAAATGCAAATTTATTTTCTCAGAAGACCTTAAGAGAAATTTACATCGACAACGCGTAAGAAACACGCGGCTAATGGTTGGATGAGTTAACGGTGTGATTAATCACAGCGTATCTATGTCATTATTACGGAATGTCAAATTGCTCCGATTTGGGAATCGAGGCGACTTTTGGACTCCCCGAAGTAAAAGTTTTGGCGGGAGTTGACTTCAGTAAATACGAGGCAAATTAGAAGAAGACTAAAGGATGAAGTGTATCTGATAAGTGGATCAGATAAGTAACGAAGTGTTTCAAGCAAGAATCTGATCAGATGAGTGAGATATTGTTACCATCAGTAAAGTCAACAAGTACCAGATCAGATCACAAGTGGTAACTGGTTGACTACAATATCAATCAGTCAGATACGTTCTCTTATTTATCCCTTTCTGAATACCTTACATGTGTTATTTAAATAAAATGTTTTACTCTGTTTATGACGCATGCTCTGCAAAACTTTTAATGCGAACTTGGAAAGGTATTTTTAATGCGTTTGATTGTGAATTTTCGAGTCCGAAATACGAGAAGACTACTTTTCTCAACCGTGCGATCAAAATACTTTTTGGCCGACTAATCTCAGCCACTGATTTCAAAACACGGATACTTGAGTACTTTGGAAAGTTGTGCAAAAAGGTTTTCCCTCGTATTCTCTAAAATCCAAATCTTTTCAAAAAACCTCTTTCCACTACATTCGTCTTCTCAAAGTTCTTAAAAGATCAAATTCTTTCAAAAAATCTTCAGAGAATTACTTTCGAGATCAATTGATTCTACTCTTCCGATTTCTAAATCTTTCGAATCAATTTCTGGTAATTTCTTGTTTAATTAATTGCATGATCTCAATTTCTCTCTGGTACCTAGGTTTACAAATCGTGATGATATATTTCTGTAATTTTTATTAAATATAAACGCTTATTTGCTAAATTGATGCTAAAATTACTAGTTTGACTGAATTTATTGAAATATCTTACTCAAACTAAACATCAATTTGCATATCGTACAGAAATGACATATCTTATTCCACGACCAGGTCAAGGGAAAAAGTTCTATAATTTTTCATCGATGAAGAAAGACATCATTGATGAAAAGTACGTAGTCTTCACCATCACCTCAGACCCTGAATCGCTGGAAATTCTGGAGTGCTTACGAGCGTGTGGACTTGAACGCTATTGCTCTACACATCAGAACATCGTCCGCGCAATGAAGCTCTGGAGTTTCTATACAATCTGCAGAGGGATGAAGACATTGATGCTGACCTGATTTCTTCCGTTGGTGGACTGGAAGTTCGAGTGTCGAATGACGATCTCCAGAGGATATTAGGCCTAACTCAAGGAAGCATCAATCCAGAGACCTACACGACTGATGTAGGAGAAAAGGGATTTCTTGAAGCCGAGTTGTTGAGACCTGCAAATAAGGAGAACACGACGAACGTCAAAGCCTCCTATCTGAAGAGAAAATATCGCCTTCTTCTTGAGATTGTTCAGAAGGTGATCATGTGCTCAACCTACAGTCTTGATGCAGTCACTTCGTACAAGATAAGTGTCATGGCTGCACTAATCAAGAAGGCTTCAGATATCGATTGGTTGGGTATGGTCAAAGCAAGACTGAGAAAAGACTCCGGGAAGTTAGAACTGACCCAGAGCAATGAAGTGTGCTTATCTTCCAAGAGCTCATTCATACATAAAATCTCTATCATTCTGTCAAATAAACTGCCACAGAATTATAAATGGAATGAGAATGGAGCGAAGATATACCAAGCAAAGCACAAGGCCATATTGGGCAAAGATGAGTCCCTACCTGGACAATCTGATGAGGATCCAACTCCATATGTGCCCAAACCCAAGGGAGAAAAGAAAGGAAAAGATAAGGCAACTGCATCTTATGAAGTGCAGGAAAAGGCCATTCCAGAGAAGAGGATGAAGAGGAAGGATCTGGCCAAGAAACCAGATGCTCAGCGGAAACGTCAGAAGAGAGTCTCATCTCCTCTGAAAACTGCTCCAAGTTCTGCCCAGCAAGTCAGCAGAACGAAGGATCTGATGCAAGTAAGATCAGACGAAGAGATAGCAGTCCGCTCTGAGCCAACTATCAGAGAAGTAAGGGAAGAGCAGATGATCGCAGCAGAAGGAGAGAAATCTGTCAAAAGGACAGAAGTGGAGCAACCTGAGGACGAATCACCATCTGATTCTCTGCCTCTTACCAAGATCTTCCAGAGAGCAAGATCATCAACGCCCACTTCCAAATCACCATCACCCTCTCCTAAAAAATCATCATCACCTCCCCACAAAACCTTCTCACCCTCACCCTCACCTATCAGATCGCCAAGATCTCCCACACCACCAATCAATGAACCAGTTCAGGAAACTGAACACCCTCAAAACACTGAAAACGAACCACATATATCCCCACAAATATCCCAATCTCCAATCAAGTCACAGGAGCCTGAGAGATCCAACAAGCGAGTGTCCGTCTCTCATAATCCCTTCAATACTAGAATCGTGCTTGCTTCACCTGCTCCAGAAAGCACCATCATAAGGATAATGAAGCAACAGATCAAGGAGTATCTGCTGGATCTATGCCCTGAATTGGATCAACATCCTGGCATCCAGCAACAGATAGAAGAAATAGTGTTCTGGAGGGATATTAGACTGAAAAGCATTGAAGAATTTCTGATTCTCATGATAACTCTGGGATCAGATTTCTTTGTAGACTTGGAGTTAAAGTGCTTGAACACTGCTTGGATTGAAAGTGTTGTTGAATTGGCATCTGACGATGATATCAGATGGTTAATTCACGAAAGGTTCGGGATTGCTGATAACAGGGAGGAAACCGTTCAACCTCCTACAGATCATGAGGGAGCTGCCGATGAACCAAGAATAGGTGCTGCAGATGAGACCTGACTTGGCAAGGCTTCAACATCTGACCAGACTGCTACAATGAGCTCTGATACCCTAGATCATTATACTGAGAAGATTCAGGATGGGATCAAGGCTGCATTTGAAGATAAATTCGCAGCGCTCACAGCAGATCTGATGAAGCGATTTGAAGATGAGCAAGCAAAACTAGTTGACAAGGAACGAAGTCACACAGTTGGGATGCACAATGCCATCCTTGCTGAAGTAATGCAACTAGTAAATCCTCTTGCTGAGAAGCTCAAACTCCAGTCTGACAAACTCACAGTTCAGACAGAGATGCTCAATCAGACACAGGTACTTTTGGAAAGTGTTTGGGCATCCTTGGACAAAACTAACAACCACATGGATATGGGTTGGAAACATTTTCTAGCTTCTACAGAACGAGCAAGACAGGAAATCAAAATTGCTCTCAGACTCTTCTTCACTCCTGCACCTTCTGCCACCGTTCAGATTACTCCTCTTGTTGTCGAGGAACTCAGAGAGGAGATCTCACGGCAATTAACTGCTCTGAACCACAAGATGTCCAACATCTTTGATGAAACCAAAAAGGGGGAAGGAAAAGAGAATAAAGAGAATGAAGAAAAACAGACACAGTTGGTAACAATTTCATCTCTACCGAAAACCACTGTATCTGACTTGCCAGCCACTCCATCAACTGATCTAGTTGCTGAAGTGAAGGAAACTGTGGAGAAACATAGCAAAGAGATCACTGAGCAAAAACTGCTCTTTCAGAGATTACTGCCGGAGTCGACAAGATTGAAGACTTTTCTTCTTTCGTAAAGAAAAGAATGGAAACTAGTGGTCAGGCCAAGAGCCTTGAACTCGCTAAGAAATTAGCTGAAAAAGATGAACAAGATGAACCTGAGCAGACTCTGAGGAAAAAGAAAGGTAAAGGCAAGATGGTGAAAGCAACTGTGGAAGATCAGAGACAAGGCCACCTATTCACTACCAAAAGCCAGATGACTCCTGAACAAGTTCAAGAGCAAACACGACAGAGAATATGAGAGGTCACCATCAAGAAGCAGAAGTTAGCAGAGGCTAAGGGACTGAACATCGCTTACATCCAAAGGAAGAGGAATAACAAAGCTGCAGCAGAGGAGATTGCTTGGGAGAAGATTGCCCTTCCGGCACCTATTAAAGACATCCTCTGTGCACGGCTAGATCTGCTTCTAGAATGGGATCAGATCAGAGGAGAATGGTTATGTGACGTCTAAATCCTGGAGAAGATTCCAATTCATCAAGATCAGACTGAAAATGATGATGAATTCCGGAACTGGTTAGAAACAAAGTATCCAGACTTCTACCAGACAGTGATGAAAGAAGGCAAGATCATGTCACTAATACCAGAAGCTCCACCCTTTGAACTACTCCTTCCACCTTTGCGTCCAGACAAAAAGCTAGATCCTGTAAAGTTCAAAAATACCTACTATGGATTTGCTGAAAAAGGAGGGATCCATAGAAGAGAAGAGCTGGAAAAACTAATGCAAAGGATGTACAGGATGTTTGGCAACCCCAAAGAGCTACAAATTTTCAAGTACACCTGAGGAAGATAACTTGGAATCAGATGATAGGTACGAATTTCATGTATTCTATAATGCACACACCTATCTTAATGAAATATTCCATCTCACTGATTCTAAGACAACATCTCATTGTCTTCTGAGGTATATACTGTTTACATTATCTACATTTCCATTCATGGTATCTGTTTTTCTGATTAAGTGTTTTGGTTCCATCAAAAAGGGGGAAATTGTTGGTGATGGTCCCGGTGGGAAAACCCATTTTGCGCGTGCGGAAGCGAAAACATTAAGTTCGATGCATATAAAACAGGGGTGAGGGCAGAGTGTTTCCAATTTTTATCTTTTTAAGCTCATGTGTTGTGTTTTGCTTATAACCAGATGCATATGACAAGTAAACATAAAGCAGTAAACAACACAGCAATATATAGTGGTTCGGACAACCAGTCCTACATCCACTCTCCCTCTCTAGGGAAATTCCTTCAACGGGACTTATCACCCTCCACGGGATTGCCTATAGATATTTACCGAGCTCACACTCGAACTGGACTTATAACCCTCTCTCGGGTTCGCCTCGGGACTTATCACCCTCCACGGGATTGCCTACAGATGTTTAATGAGTTCACACTCCAACAGGACTTATCACCTTCACTCGGGATTGCCTACCCTCCCTTTCGGGATTGCTAGATGTTTACCGAGTTCACACTCACCTACAAACATAACCTATCAAACTGATTTGGGTGAGGTTTGTTTGGTTTCCAACTATGGTGAGATTTTCCCTTACATTTGTTTAGCCTCAATGCTAAGGTTGGGAAAATCTCTCTAAGCATAGGATACATCGTGGGTTGCTTAGATTGGGTTCTAGAACACTCTTGAATATATGCGTGTAATACAGACTTGTGTTCTAGGGTGGGAAGGCTTAACTCTCTTTGGCTCTGTAGCATTGTTGCTATCTTCTCATTTCCGATTTTCACTTCCACACCTGATTATGAAGGAAGAACTTGTTTTTATAGTGTGGATTTGAATGTTACCGTTGGAGAGAATCACATTCAAATCCATACTATTCTCTGTAGGTTCTGCAGCTTTTCCAAGCTGGTTGTCTTCCTCTCATTGGTCCACAATTTGATTCAACGGCTATATTCCTCAGATCCTCGCCTTGGAACCATTCGGGATCTCTACGAGCCTCGATGTCTGTCATCGAGGTTGACTTCTCTTCGGCGGACCTTATTTCTTGAATCCATCTTAGTTCGATTATCTTCGAACAATCGACCCCGGAAGAACGATTGTTTTCGGTGCACATGACTTGATGTGGATTGGTATGCATAATATCGATTTCTTACCGCTTTGATCGATCGGGAGAGAATCATCGTATCGGTTTATCTGCGTCGAGATTAGTTCGCCGGATTAGCATATTAGGTTAGCATATCGGGAATCTGGTCTCAACGTCGATCTTGACCATCGCTCATCTTCATATCGATCTCGATTCGATCTCGTCGATCTCATCTTGTCGATCGCAACCTTAACCTACGGGTCATCGATCCGGTTACCTTTTCTTCTCCCGACTCATCAATTGATTTGCGGAACTCTTCCATCGATCCGATCTCGATCTCGATCTCGTCGGGCCTCACCTAAATTTCACCGATCTCGATCATCTACTTCGATTCCATGAGTTCCCCCTCAACTTGTTCTCTCGTTCCCCCCTCAACCCGTTATATTCAGAATCGCCTTCAATAACATAAAGTTGATAATGTTTTCAAGATAATTCAACAAAACTAAAATATCCCAAACAGTTGGGAAATCAGATTTTAGTTTTGATGGAAGTTCCAAAAACAGTTTTAGATAGGATCACCAGACTGCGAATGATCGATGACTTAGAATCGTAATCTGGATTAAGATGACCAAATTGAAATGTATAGATAGTCGATGTAAAAAGATATGTCACATATTGAGGGGGAACTCAATATGTATAGGTCGTGTCGAATATCGATGACCTAGATAAGGTCGATGATCAAGACTAAGAACAAATCAGAAGACAAGAAGTCAAGATCGTGAAGACAGATGAACTCAAGACTCGAGATGAACTCAAGACTTAGATGAACTCAAGACTCAGATGAACTCGAAGACTCAGATGAACTCAAGACTCGGGATAAACTCAAGACTTCAAGAATAAACCCGAAGACTCAAGATGACCGATGAATACACCGAGGCTCAGAGACACCGAATATCAAAAAGACTCAAGACCTACATTCGGTCGAAGTCCGCATATTGAGCTAAGACAATATGCATCAGAAGACTCAACAAGGTAGACTGATCAGTTACTTGATCAAGTCAGCTCACACCTGGTGACAATCAAAATTATACACCAGACAAGACGAATCTTCTACAAAAAGAATATCAATCGTCTAACGGACAAATTACTGAAGTGTCGCCTCGCGAAGCCAAGGAAAAAGCGACACGTGCACAAAAAGAGCTGACAATGCGGGATACGACGCTGCGGACAAAAATGGTGCTAATCATGCCTACGGCCACGCCGATAATCTAGAGCACGTCATAATCATATCCTACAACCTACCTAATATAGCCCGAAATTCAAATTGCTCTCCAACGGCTCTTTGATTTCGAGGTCTATAAAATGGGATTGCTCGAAAGGAAAAAAAAGACCAACAAATATCACATGAACAATTGAGCGAAGCGGAACAACATCATTAACGCAGATTCTCAAGAAGCAAAAAGCCTTCAGAATTTCCGCTCGAAGAACACCATATTTGAAGATTATTCTTAGAGTGTTCATCCCATTGTTCTTAGAAAGAAATCCTATCACTAGCATTTTGGCTACCTAAAACACCAGGATAGATTTCCAGTTGGAACCCTCAAACATTCTTTACCCAAACGCAAGTTAGGTTAAGTTTGTTCCCTAAAAGATTTCAGACTAGGGATTCTAGTTTTCTGATTTCTAGTTCGGTTGAGTGTGAACTCGATAAACATCTGTAGAGTGTGAACTCAATAAACATATCGGCCATCCCGTGAGGGATATAAGTCCCGCAGGTTAAGTTCGGTTAAGCTTGGTTAAGCTTGGTTAAGTTCGGTTAAGGTTCCCCTGTGTTAAGGGAAGAGTGGACGTAAGACGGGTTTCGTCTGAACCACTATAAAAAGTCTTGTGTGCATTTACTTGCTTTCTTATTGCTTTACACTATTCACACTACTGAGTTTAAAACTGCATACATATTCTAAGTTAAGCTCAGTCTGCACCAAGCAACTTATCTGATCAGGTTGACACCTTAGTCAGCTGGTTGAAAACTGACTTAAGAATTTGAATTGATAAAACTGGTTTTTCACTCGGGTTAAAACAAGCTTCCGCACTCTCAGTTAAACTGACAGATATCAAGTTGATCTGCCCTTAGGCACTCAGTAAGATTGAACATCAGTCTAAACTGATACACTAGCACTCTGATCGGGTAATTTGCAAATCACACCTGATCCGCACGAAAAGTTTTGGAAGTCTATTCACCCCTCCCCTCTAGACTTCCACCCTCACAAAACCCGTTCGTGACCTACAGACTATCTCCTAAAGATACGTGTTTGGTTGCAAAAAGTTCTATTGATACCAGTTGGTTGTGGCATAAAAGACTGAATCACTTAAACTTCAAAACCCTGAACAAACTTGCAAGATTAGCACTTGTGAGAGGGTTACCTAATGAAGTGTTCAGTAAAGATCATATATGTGATGCTTGTCAAAAAGGAAACAAATCAGAGCATCATTCAAAAGCAAAGTAGAGATGTCTACTAACAGGATACTTCAACTGTTACATGTGGATCTATTTGGTCCAGTAACACCTGTAAGCACTAATGGCAGGAAATATACACTTGTGGTAGTTGATGACTACTCTAGATATACATTGGTCGTATTCTTACTCAGTAAGAAGGAGACTCAGACAAAACAGCCAGAACTACTGAAAAGACTCAGTACTGAAAAGAATCTGAGTGTGGTAAAAATCAGATCAGATAAAGGCACTGAATTTATCAACCATATTATATCTGATTATTGTGCAGAAAATGGAATAGCTCATGAAACATCAGCTGCAAGGACCCCACAACAAAATGGTGTAGCTGAAAGAAGAAATAGGACCCTGAAAGAAGCTGCAAGAACAATGATTGTTGAAGCTGATATTCCTAAGAGATTTTGGGCTGAAGCTATCAACACTGCATGCTACTCTCAGAACAGATCCATGCTGACAAAGAATCAAGAAAAAACACCTTATGAGTTGTGGAATGAAAGGAAGCCTCTTGTTTCTTTCTTTCGTGTGTTTGGTTGCAAATGTTTCATACATAATAATGGTAAAGTTCAGTTGAAAACTTTTGATAGCAAAGCTGATGAAGGGATATTCTTAGGATATTCTGAAGTCAGTAAAGCCATCAGAGTTTACAACTGTAGGACTCTTATTGTGGAAGAAACACCTCATGTTGTTTTTGATGAATCTACTTGTGTTCAGAAGAAATAGGAACACGACTCAGGAGAAATGACCAAGAGAATCACCAGACTTAGCCTGAAAAAGAATGATAAAACATCTCTTGATCCTGAAAAGAAGAAATCAATCACTTTCTATGAATGGGGTGAATCAGACTCAGATAAAGAAGCTCGGGATGGAAAAACTCAGGATGGTGAAACTCAGGATGATAATTCTCCACTGAAGGAAAGCCAACACACTGAAGCTGACCCATCTGAACATACATCAGTTCAGACTCAGGTATGTAATACCAATGAAGATGTGGTCACAGCTGAGGCAAACTCTGAATCTATCAACCAAGGGGTAACAAATGCCAATGACAATGTTCTAAATGGAATTTCCCCTGAGGAAGATGATTCACTCTCTCCTTTTCTGTTGTTCCCTGAATTTGATGAATTACCTGAACCTAACATTTCTGATGTTGAGGACACTACTGAAGGGGGAACATCCAGAAGAAGATGGTTGGATAGTCATCCTACAAGTCAGATTGTGGGTGATCTATCAGAAGGTGTTAAAACAAGAAGGTTCCATGGAGAAAGTGCTTTGTTCTGCTGCTTTCTATCTGAAAAAGAACCTGCTGATATTGAAGAAGCTCTTCAACATTCATTCTGGATTACTGCTATGCAAGAAGAGCTGAATCAGTTCACTAGAAATGAAGTTTGGGAGCTAATGGACAGACCTAAGAGGCACAATGTGATTGGAACTAAGTGGGTATTCAAGAATAAGAGAGATGAAAACAACAACATTGTGAGAAACAAGGCAAGGCTAGTTGCACAAGGTTATTCCCAAGAAGAAGGCTTGGATTGTGATGAAAACCTTGCACCTGTTGCAAGACTAGAAGCCATCAGATTGTTTCTTGCATATGCTGCCCGCATGAAATTCACAGTCTATCAGATGGATGTGAAAAGTGCATTTCTGAATGGTGTGCTTAAGGAAGAGGTTTATGTGGAACAACCTCCAGGTTTTTGTCAGAATGACAAAGTTTACAGTCTCAGGAAAGACTTGTATGGTCTGAAGCAAGCACCCAGAGCATGGTATGATACCCTTTCTCAATTTCTTACTGACCATGGTTTTATCAAAGGAACTGTTGATAGAACTTTGTTCAGAATAGAGGATGGGAAAGATATCCTACTAGTTCAGATTTATGTGGATGACATCATATTTGGATCTCCAAATCATCAGATGTGTGAAAAGTTTTCTGCTCTGATGAAAGGAAAGTTTGAGATGTCCATGATGGGGGAGATGAATTTCTTTCTTGGACTTCAGGTGAAACAAACTAAGGAAGAAATCTTCATCAATCAAGCAAAATACACCAGAGATTTGATTACTAAGTATGGTGTACAAAATTGCAATGCAATTAGAATTCCTATGAATACTAACTACAAGATGGATCCTGATCCTGAAGGCAAATCAGTAAATCATACTGATTATAGAGGGATCATTGGATCATTGCTATATCTCACAGCAAGCAGGCCTGATATTACCTTTGCTGTTGGGATATGTGCAAGATACCAAGCTAATCCTAAGGCTAGTCACATGGAGGCTGCCAAAAAGATTCTGAAATATCTTAAAGACACTGTGAATAGAGGGTTATGGTATCCAGCTGATGATAACCTTGAATTAACTGGTTATTCAGACGCTGATTATGGTGGATGTAGAATTGACAGGAAGTCTACTACAGGAACTTGTCAATTTCTTGGAAGTAAACTGATATCATGGTTTTCAAAGAAACAGACCTCAGTAGCAACCAGTACTACTGAAGCTGAATACATGGCTGCAGGAAGTTGTTGTGCACAGATTCTTTGGCTCAGACAACAATTGAGGGATTATAAAATTATAGCCAATGAAGTACCTATATTTTGTGACAATAATAGTGCAATTGCTATTACACAAAATTCGGTATTGCACACCAGATGTAAGCATGTTGATATCAAACATCACTTCATCAGAGATCATGTTGAGAAGAAGGATATCAGAATGGAGAAAATTCATACTCATAAAAAAAGAGCTAACATCTTGACTAAACCTTTGGTTGAATCAAGATTTCAGGAACTATCAGTTGAATTAGGTATGTTAGATCCAGGTGAATAAGGCGAATCTGAAAAATTGAAGGTTTTCAGATGCATGAAGTTTTTTAGATTCTACTGAAAAACTCAGGATAAAATAAAAAGTCCTGAACACTGAATCTTGGAAAACTCAGTAATCCTGAAGTTCAGTACTCAGTTTTATACTGACATTTTATCAAGGTCAAAACTCAGTAAGACTGACGGCTAAAATTAGTCTGAAGAAGTTATTTGATTCATGTACCTCATTTATTGTCTAACTGAAACTCAGAAATAATTGGCAATAAATGATAAAACACCTGAGGAAATAATTGGGCGGGACGTTTGAAATTCTCGAGAAAAGTCAATGGTCTGCAGGAACAGTAATTAAATGCACTGTTCATTAATCACCAATAAGGATAAAAATTGGCGGCTAGTACTCTCTAGTTGTCCTTTCAACTACCCGATTTTAGCCTAAATTGATTCTAATCGTTGATTCTTTAAAACTGCACGATTATCCTTGGATCAAAACCGATTCCAAATATATACCTCTTTCAACTTCCTTTATACACTATTTCAAAAACCTGCGTTTTCACAAACACTCTGCTTCAAAACCTTCGATTGCCCAGAATTCTCACCTATCTCAAAACCCTTCACCAAAAAATTCTCCAAAAATGACTTTCACAATTTTTGACAAACTTGTTATCTCCAACAAACCATGCTATGAGAATGTTGTTTCTCTAGATGGTACAGCAAATGCAGTACATGAAGAGGAGGCGCTGCATATGATCCGTTTGGCTAAACTCACCTGCCTGGTCGCGAATCGCCCAGAAGCAGAATACACAAAAGAGGTAATCGAATTTGTAGCCAATATGCAACTTGATGATGATAATTGCATTGACTCTAGGATTACCGTCTCTCATTTGGAACATGGTACGAAGTATGTGGATTTTGTTAGAGAGCTCTATATAATCCCTAAAAATCTAAATGATGTTTATGAGTTGAATGATAGAGGAGAGAATCCTACTTTGTACATGATTGGTAGGGAGCAAGAATATTTAGATGGGATTGTAGAAGCCCCTGCTAAACTTGAGGCCACATTGAACAAGAAGTATTTGAAACCCAAGTATCGGTTACTTCTTGACATTGTGAGCAGATGCCTCATGAGTGGGACTGGAAGTCTTGAACAGATTAGTAAGTCTAAGCTGAGGTTGATGGCTGCTATTGAAGACACACCTTCCAGAGCGTTTAATTGGTTGTAATATCTGATAACAATAGTTAGTGATCAAACTGATCATGTAAAAAGAGAGAAAGATGGCATTATTGTGATCAAGAAAAGGATATTACACGCCTCCAAGATTGCTTTCATCTTGGAAACTTGCAAGGAAGAGGAAGATATCTTTGCAAAATCAAAAGATTTTCCTACATCCAAAATAATGTTCAGATCAACCAAGAAAGGGATGAAAGGCAAAAAGGACAAGCCTGCTGAGTCTCAAGAAGAGACCGCTGAAGAAGAGGCCCCAGTGGTTGAGTCAGTAAGGGAAACAAGGAAAACAGTTCAGCAAGCCACTGAGTCAAGTATGGAGGAGGACAAACAAGCTAGGGGGAAGACCCTACTAAAAGCAAAGAGGGAGGCTGGAGAAAAATTGAAAACAAAAGCCTTAGCCCCTCAGAAAAGAAAAAGGCTTCACACAATTGCTGAAAAAGAGGCCAGTGAAACTGAAGGAAGTCAACCTGAAACTCAGCAAGGTCTGAAATCACCACTCTAGGTGTTAGCTTAGGTGGTCAAGAATATTGAAGAAAAAGAGATTGCTGAGGAGGAACATGTATTCTCTGAAGTAATTGAAACCTCCATTGCTAAAGACAAGATCTCTCAAGAAATCTTTACAGGTTCCCAACAACCTGCTAAAGATAGCCAAATACAGATCCCACCCTCACACCCCTCAGAGCCAAATGAATCCCAGGATATTCTGAATCTTGATGCCCTGCTCACTGAACCATTCCTTGATCTATCTTCCCTACAGAACCCACTGAGAAAATTGTGCATCCACCACTACAGAAAGGTGAAGCTGAGGAAGCTGAGTGGAGAAGCAAAGGTGAAAGATTTGTCCTGGATAAATATCCTGAACTCGCTGAGTTTCCTGACCTTCAGGATCTATTCATCAGATTAAGGACAACAGTCTACATCCTGAATCAGACCTTGCCAGAGATGCTGAATGTTGCTGCATTCAGAGGAGAAGAATGGTGGTCTGAAGAAACAGCAATTCTTACTGAATTATTAGGATTAAGGAAGACAAAACTCAGGATGAAGGTCTCAGATTTTTATGACCTAGTCAAAAGAAAGATTGTTGAGAGGCAGCTGAGTGGCACAGAAGAGAGTAGTGGGAAAGCTGAACCTGAAAAGGACAAGGATGGAGATGCTGAGAAAGGTACTGAACCTGAGAAGGACACTAAAGCTGAGAAGGTCATGCCAACTGCTATTACTAAAATTCCTCAGACTGAAGATAGACCCCTTCAGGTACTTTTTGGCACTACTATTCATTATGCCAAAATTACTGAAGAACCTATCATTAAGTTTGCTGATTTTGGTATGCAGACTGAGGTTCAATCAAGCTATAAATCTAAAGCTCAGATGATTGATCTAACTCCAATCTTGGATGAACTGAAGAAGGTTGAGCCAATGACAGTCAAGCTCACACAGATGGAGGTGATGATGGCTGATCAATCCAAGAAGTTGGATGCTGCTTTACATGAACAAACTCAACACATGGCTAATCTAAGCACATCTACTGAAATTCAAGCAGTTCAGGAGGAAGTGACTGCTAAGATTTCTAATCTGGATACTAAGATTGGTGAAATGTCTAAGAGATTGTCTGAAGAACTCACTGCTAAATACAATGAGAGGACAGCCTGTCTGGAGAAGAAGTTAGCTGAGAAAAATGAAGAGATGATCAAGTTAGCTGTTGAGAACATGAGCTCATTACTCATGAACAAAATGACAGATCTGATACATGGAGTTCTTGCCCAACAGTTTGCTCCACTTTCTGACGAAGTATCAGTTGGCAAGAATGTCCTGAGGCGTATGGATGATGAGTTGGATGTTCTGGCTGGAGAAATTAGAGCCATTAACAAGGAACAATTCCACATGGATGCTACTCTTTCCCAAATCCTTCCAATTTATGATGCCAAAAAGGGGGAAAGGACTTCTCATTCAACAAAGGGTAAGTTAGATGAACATTTGAAGAAAACCCTTGAGAAGAAAGCTCAGCAGGAACTCAAAGCTCAACAGGTTCTGGAAACTCTAAAAGAAATTGAAGCAACTGAAAAATTAAAGTCAGTTGAGCCTGAAGATACTGAGTTATTTCAAACTGACAGAGACACAGCTCAGGAAGCAATGATACTGAGGAGATCAGAGAAGAGAGAAACTGAAACAAGCCTGACAGCTGCTGCTCATGCTGTTGTTGAGACAGCTGGTCCAAAAAAAGCTGAGAAGAGGAAGTCTGTGGCATTTGTTGAAGCTGAGAGAAAGAAGAAGAAAGTCTCTACCAAACCAGTTCAGAGGAGGCTGTTTGCTGATTTCACTGAACCTGAAGATTTTGAAACTCAGAAAGAAACAGAAACCGAATTAGAGAAATTGCTCCAAGAAGGTTTTGGAACCTATGATACAAGTACTCAGATCAAGGATTTTGACTAGCGTAATAAGCTCATTGCTCTGCGTGCTGAGAAAAAAGGCAAGCAATGTCGGTATCAGGAGCAGAGCTAACCAGGAAGAAGAAAGAAGAAGAGCAGAGCAGGAGAGGAAGCTTCAGGAACTTTATGGGAAAAAGATGGGGCAAGTCCAAAGTACAAACCAGGGTGCAGAAATGGCCACACATTGATAAATGGATGCCATTCCAGATCAATGATTCTTGGGAAGAGGTTAAGAGAACCTTCTGGTTCAATCATGATGTTCTGCAGGAATGGAGAGGAGGAAGCCTTGACCGCAATGAAGCCTTCCTAGAATATCTGCTGACTTTTATCCTGAATATCTACAGAAGTGGATAAATATAGCTGATGAACACAATGTATCTCTGAAGGCACCTGGTCAGTACAAGTACCCAGCACCTAGATTCAGCACATGAGTCATCAATGAAGCTGCTATTGCCAAAGAAGTTGCTGAGTATGCTGTTCAGATGGGACTGACAGGGAGCAATCCAGAAATCATCAGAAGAGGGATGAATTGAAGAAGAGATATTATGGGATGTTCAATCTTGAAGTCCCTGATGATGAGGTGGGAGACGATTGAAGACTTTTACTTTATGTGTATGACTTTTGTTTTTGAAAGTTCCTTATAAGCTGTAATGACTATCTACTGATCAATGAAAAGCTTATCTTTTATGCTCAAAGATAATATCTCATTATCTTCTTACATGTCTTTAACTATTTGATATGCCTCTGTGTTTGAAATTATCAGGTTATGCCATTTTGAACTGTAAGAGATAACTGAAACCTTAGTATAGGTTAGGTTTTCTTAAATGTAACAAGATGGTTTTGGCATCATCAAAAAGGGGGAAATTGTTGGGAGATGAATTTAATAAAGAGTTTTGATTAGATCCCAAAACCCCTTGAGTATGACATGTTCAGGATAATCTTGATAGTCTGAGTCAGGTTTCAGTATAGAATAGTTAAGGAAGATATCTGCACAATGTATAGTCAGCAGATATTAATCAGGTTTTGTTACTGAAGACTCAGGTAGACCTGAATGTTCAGAAGATACAGAAGAACTGAAGACTCAGAAGATACTGAAGAACTGAAGACTCAGGAAGACCTGAATGTTCATAGGCACTGAAGAAATATCTATCTGAATACATACAAGACTGAGGAAAATGCACATTTACAAAAAGAATAGATATTGCCCAAAAAATTCAAGTGCAGACAAAAGGAACTAAAACTAAGTGTTGTTTAAGGTTGTCTCATTCAAAGAGATTGACCTAAAAGAGCCGTTTTATTTGTCTACATTCACTGAAGACAAGAACCAATTAGAGGAAGACAACACTGTACTTTACTGACACTGAAAGCGACAGGAAACTGAATTTTGTCAGTGGTAATATGTTCCAGACTGCAAAAATTGGTGATTGGCTACATGGTTGCATATTACCTAAAACATGCAAGGGAGTGTTCAAACCCTAAAAATAGTCGTTCATCAATAACCAGAAGAGGAAACGTTTGATGCTATCTCTTCCAACGGATAGTTTTTCAAAGAGTGACCTTGGTAAAGTTGCCTATAAATACCAGTGATCTCCAACATTGAGAGGATACGGGAAATTACAGCAGCTCAAGAGCTCACTCGTATTCTTGCAAATTGAAGCACTCGAAAACCTAGAATTTCCCAAGTGTTTCACATTGGAGAGAGCTCATTCACTAAGCTTAGATTTGATAGATATCCTAGCCTTTGCATTTGTTCTTATTGTAAAGGATATCTCACCCTAGTTGGAAACCAACCCAAACCCAAACCCTTTGACAAGGTAGTTTGAGTGTGTGTGATTTGTTGGTGAGTTAGAGTTGTAAAGAGTAAGTAAGCTGCAGGTTAGTCAGCCAGAAAACTCTAGAGAAGAAGTTAGTAAGCTACTTGTGGTAGTCTCAAAACTTGTGTGTGATTGAGTTAGTAAGCTGCAGTGAGTCAGCCAGAAAACTCAAGGTACAAAAGTGAGTAAGCTGCAGTGAGTCAGCCTGAAAGCTTTAGGAAGTGTGTTAAGGAATTTCTCTGAAGATCAGAGACAGTGGATGTAGGAGCTTGAGTCTCTGAACCACTATAATTGTTGTGTTGTTTGCTTTCTGTACTGCATTATATCTGTTGCATGTTTTTCACTGAAAGCATATTTTACTGATATTCAGTTGGAAACAATCCACTGAACTTGCATCAAACTGTTCACAGCCTTAACCACTGTTTTACTAAGGAAGAAATTTTCAGCAAGTTAAAACGAGTATAAACTTAGGGTCAACCATTCCGCACTCTTGATTAGCTAGAACAGATAGTTACCAAACTGAACTAACTCTACTGAGTATTCAGTAAGATAATTATATGATCCAAGCTTCTCAGGATCTCTGATAAAACTCAGGATCAGTTAGGTTAATCTGAAGCTACTGAAAGCTGCTCAGGATCACTGTCTTAGTAAACTTTGACTCAGGGTCATTTGTGCTTCTCAGGACATCCTAACCCTTCTGATCTCAGTGAAGAAAAGTTTTAAAAATTACTGAACACGTGTATTCCCCCCCCATACACGTGTAAGACTCGTTTTCACCGGGTCCAACAGTATTTCTATCGATTTCCACTAAGGATCTCAGTTTTGTGATGCAAATAGCCTACCAATCTCGGCCCCACACAGATCAGGGGTACTTGCAATAATAAACTTGACTGACTTGACTTGCTAGCACAAATGGATCAAAACGGTCGTATCGTCCTCTCTGATTAACGTCCACGAGCTTATAATTGGGATGTATTCTTGTTTCCACTGGCACAGTTGGATCAAACCACTCACACTTGAACAAAACTACTTTTCTTTCGGTAAGTCCAAGATATTCCAACACCACTACCTCCTCGAGTATCCCTTAGAAATCATTTTCATTTGAATCATAGTTTGTTCTCTTAATACAAACTCCACTGTTCATAGTGGTCTTAGATGCTCCATAAGCTCGTGTGTGAAATTTGAATCCATTAACATAATATCCAGGGTACGTGGTGACACTACTAAGAGGACCACCCGAAAGATCGCATATAGACTCATCCTGAATACGATGTATCCTCGCCTATATATTATTGACGAAATACTTAATTATTAGAATACTATACTATATATATATATATATTAACTGAAGTTAACCACTTGCTAGATCACTTACAAGTTGATCAAACCACAATGCGAAGTGTTGTTGAAGAAATTCATCATTTTCAGCATTCGATAGATTCGGTTGAACTGTATGCAGTTGCTCGAAAAACACACTACAATTGTAAATTTCGATGAGAAATTGCGGTTGTAAATATCAAATCAAATTAATATAGAATTAATTCACTTACTTAATATACGGTTGCACCTCGTTGCAATTTAGTAGCACTTACGTATGAGCTATTCGCTTCTCCAAGTCTACAATTGGTCTTCTACCCTTCTTTCCAAGTGTACTGCCAGGAGGCACAAATATCGAGAGTTTACCTCCCACTGATCGTGGTACTTCACGAGGTATATTGCGAGGTCTATTGTGTTTTCTCGTCAGCACATGTTCCTCAAAGTAATGGGAACATAACATTGATGCTTCTTTTGTTAAATATGCATTTGCAATTGAAGCTTCCACATGTGCCTTGTTACCCACACTTAACTTTAAGTTGTGAAGATACCTAATTCAATTGAATGACTATTGTGTAAATTGTATTTTTTTTATCAAATAATTAAATGAGTCAATTAGATTATACGTACCTCTCAAATGGATACATCCATCTATATTGTACTGGACCAGCAATTTTTGCTTCATATGCAAGATGGACAGGAAGATGCTCCATCGAATTAAAGAAGCTCAGTGGAAATATAAGTTCCAACTTGCACAAGATCACTGGGATATCATTGTCCAACCGAGTCATGTTTTCTACGGTAATGGTCCTCGATGTTAACTTCTTGAAGAACAAACTGATTTTAGTGATGGCTCGTGACAATCATGACTCTTCATCCCAAACATCTTTAATTTTGACCAATCTACGCACAGAGACAAGTTGGACACATAGTCATCGGGGAATTTTAACTCATCTACCCATTTGCAAACCATGTCTTTTTGCTTCTTATCAAGGGAATAACTAGCTTTGGGGTACTTTCCTGTGTGTGTACATTTCTGCAATGAGGGTCGGCGACAGTATTCATTAAGTTCATCCCTCGATTTCGTTGTGTCCTTTATTTTCCCTTCGACATTCATCACCGTGTAGAACAAATTATCAAACATATTTTTTCGATGTGCATCACATCCAAATTGTGTAAGATCAACAACGAGCTCCAATACGGCAAATCCCAGAAAATATTTTTCTTCTTCCAACCACATTGCAAACCTTTGTTGTGAGCATCAGCACCGAACTCTGTTACTTTCTTCAAGCCAATCTAATCAATTTGTTGGAGGATCTGATCACCTGTCATGATGGGAGGTGGATCGTCATCAACTACTACATTCTTTTTTAATACAGTCTTGTTCCTTTGGTACGGATGACGTCTATCTAAAAACTTACGATGGTTGTCAAACCACGACTGCTTGCGACTATGCCTCAGACTGAAAGCCTCAGTGTAATCTGCATAGTGTGGACAAGCAAGTCTTCCAGCTGTGCTCCATCCAGACAACATCGAGTAAGCTGGAAAGTCACTGATGGTCCAGATTAGTGCAGCCCACATCATAAAATTCTGCTTTGTAGCAACATCATACGTTACCACTCCATGTTCCCATAAAAACATCAAATCACGGATCATTGGTTGCAAAAATACATCCAATTTATCTTTTGGATTCTTTGGACCGGGCACTAGAACTGTCAGAAACATGAATTGATCCTACATGCACAACCACGGGGGTAGATTGTACGGTGTCACTATCACTGGCCATGATGAATACTGTTTTCCATGTTGTTGGGATATTTTAGTTTTGATAAATTATGCCAAAACATTATCAACTTGTGTTTTTGAAGCTAATCTACAGATAACAAGTTGAGGGGGAACGAGAGAACAAATTGAGGGGGAACTCACAAAATTAGACGTAGATGATCGAGAGATCATACGAGGTCATAGATTTAGACCGACGAGATCGGATGGAGTTAGATGAGTTCGGAGTTAACGATGAGCCGCGGCAAATCAAATGTGAAGAAAAGCTAAAGCCAAAGAAATCGTAAGAGAAGGTTGCGATCAAGATGAGCAGATGAGAGATGAGATCGATCAAGATCGACGGATCGAGATCGAGATATGATAAACCGATATGCAAAACTCGATGTATCTTCGATGCTATCCTCGATATGTTGATTCGAAGATGTGTTGATCGATCGGTCGACGATCAGAAAGAAGAAATCGATAGCTCGAGTCAAGTGAATTCGAGGGTCAATAAAAAGTGACCTCGAGGGTCGATGTCGGATCAGAAGAGCCGAACTCAAGAAGTTCGAGTGTCAAGATGCCCGATCGTACAAGGTCCGCCAAAGTGAATCAAGAAACTCGAGACTCAAGAAGTTTCAAGAAATCAAGACTCAGAGAAATCAAGACTCAAGATGTCATCAAGACACTTAAAGCTCGATATAAATCAAGGCCTGGGATACAAATCAAGATCCGTTAAGATCCTGAAGAATATAGTCGTTAGATTCAGCTGACGTAGACCAATGAGAGGAAGACAACAAGCTTGAAAAAGCTGCAAAAAGCTACAGAATAGTATGGATTTGAATGTGTCTCCATCCAACGGTAACATTCAAATCCACACTATAAATACAAGTTCTTCCTTCATTATTCGGGGTGGAAGTACGTGAAATACGTGAAAACACCATTGAAGCTACAGAGCCAAATCATGTAGCATTTCCACCATAGAACACAGAGCAAGAAATACACGCATATATTCAAGAGTGTTCTACCCTAGATCTAAACACAAATGTAATATCCTTAGCTTAGAGAGATTTTCCCATCCTTAGCATTGAGGCTAAATAAATGTAAGGGAAAATCTCAACCTAGTTGGAAACCAAACAAACCTTACCCAAATCAGTTTGGTAGGATAAGTTTGTAAGTTGAGTGAGAACTCGGAAAACATCTAGCAATCTCGAAAGGGAGGGTAGGCAATCCCGTGAGGGAGATAAGTCACGTTTGAGTGTGAACTCGGTAAACATCTGTTGGGTGTTAGACTAACACGGTAAACTAAGTCCAGTCGGTTAAGTTGGTGCCCCTTATGATAGGGAAGAGTGGATGTAGGAGTTGGACTCCGAACCACTATAAAATCGTGTGTTCTTTACTGCTTTATGTTCTTACTTGCCATATGCATTTTATTATAAGCAAAACACAACACATGAGCTTAAAACGCAAAAACTTGGAATCACTCTGCCCTCACCCCTGTTTTATATGCATTTCATGGTATTTTCCGCACTCTGGGTTTTCAAATCGGGACCAACAATTGGTATCAGAGCAGGAGTTCAAAAGATCACTTTTAATGTGATCACCTGAACTGATCTTTTTAAACGAAAACCCGTTTTCTTTAAAAAAAATGCATATATTTTAATGTTTTGGCATCATTATCAAAAAGGGGGAAATTGTTGGAATATTTTAGTTTTGATAAATTATGCCAAAACATTATCAACTTGTATTTTTGAAGCTAATCTACAGATAACAAGTTGAGGGGGAACGAGAGAACAAATTGAGGGGGGAACTCACTTAAATCGGACGAGATGATCGAGATCATACGAGGTCATAGACGAGACCGATCGAGATCGGATGAGTTAGATGAGTTCGAGTTAATCGATGAGCTGCGGCAAATCAAATGTGAAGAAAAGCTAAAAAGAAATCGGAAGAGAAGGTTGCGCAGATCGAAGATGAGCAGATGAGACTGATCAAGATCAGACGTGATCGAGATCAGATATGATAAACTGATATGCTAACCTGATGTACTGGCCTGATGCTATCCTGATATGTTGATCTGAAGATGTGTTGATCTAATCACCGAAATGATCGGATCAGAAAGAAGAAATCGATAGCTCGAGTCAAGTGACACGGAGGTCAGGATGTCGGAAATTCGAAGAGCCGAACTCAAGAAGGCTCGAAAGTGTCAAGATGCCCGACGATAAGGTCCGGCCAAGAGAATTGAATCAAGAAACTCGAGACTCAAGAAGTTTCAAGAAATCAAGACTCAAAGATGTCATCAAGACACTTAGGCTCGAGATAATCAAGGCTCAGATACAACTGAAGATCCGTAGACTCAGAAGATCCTGAAGAATATAGTCGTTAGATTCAGCAGACGTGGACCAATGAGAGGAAGACAACAAGCTTGAAAAAACTGCAAAAGGCTACAGAATAGTATGGATTTGAATGTGTCTCCATCCAACGGTAACATTCAAATCCACACTATAAATACAAGTTCTTCCTTCATTATTCGGGGTGGAAGTACGTGAAATACGTGAAAACACCATTGAAGCTACAGAGCCAAATCATGTAGCATTTCCACCATAGAACACAGAGCAAGAAATACACGCATATATTCAAGAGTGTTCTACCCTAAATCTAAGCACAAATGTAATATCCTAAGCTTAGAGAGATTTTCCCATCCTTAGCATTGAGGCTAAATAAATGTAAGGGAAAATCTCAACCTAGTTGGAAACCAAACAAACCTTACCCAAATCAGTTTGGTAGGATAAGTTTGCAGGTTGAGTGAGAACTCGGAAAACATCTAGCAATCCCGAAAGGGAGGGTAGGCAATCCCGTGAGGGAGATAAGTCACGTTTGAGTGTGAACTCGGTAAACATCTGTTGGGTGTTGGACTAACACGGTAAACTAAGTCCAGTCGGTTAAGTTGGTGCCCCTGATGATAGGGATGAGTGGATGTAGGAGTTGGACTCCGAACCACTATAAAATCGTGTGTTCTTTACTGTTTTATGTTCTTACTTGCCATATGCAATTTATTATAAGCAAAACACAACACATGAGCTTAAAACGCAAAAATTTGGAACCACTCTGCCCTCACCCCTGTTTTATATGCATTTCATGGTATTTTCCGCACTCTGGGTTTTTCAAATCGGGACCAACACATGCTCCCCAAACGGTTGAAAACCGTCAGTGCTCAAGCCCAACCTCACGTTCCGAATTTCTGAAGCAAAATCAGGATGCGACTTATCCAAGTGTTTCCAAGCCTGTGAGTCTGCAGGGTGACGCATGTCACCGGAGTGGTCGTTCGAGCAATGTGCATGCCATGTCATGTTTTTCGCAGAAGCATTATACTGATACAACCTTTGCAGACGAGGGATGATGGGAAAATAGAACATCTCCTTAAAAGGACGATTCTTTTTCAATCGCCCATTCACGTCACGTCTAGCAGTTTTGAACCGTGGCCGATTGCAAAACTTACAGCTTTCAAGTTCCCCGTCTGCACCCCAGTATAACATGCAATTTTGTGCACAACAATGAATCCTCTCCAATGGAAGACCCAACTCACTCATCAGTTGTTTGCTATCAGAAAATTTCTTGGGCACGACGCTATTCGGACAAAGAACACGAATCGCATCAACCATTTGATTATAGCCCCATTCAGATAGTCTGTTTTCAGTTTTAATGTTCAGCAATAGGGCATTGTATGACAACTGTGAGTGTGATTCGCAACCAGGCATTATATCCTGATTCGCTGCACGAAGCATGTTAAAAAATGTGCAGCATGCTCTAAAAATGTGCAGCATGCTCTAAAAATGTGCAGCATGCTCATTAGGAGGTTCCTCATTAGGGGCCTCATCATCCACATTTAAGTGGGGACCAGAGGTTAAGTCCGTCATCATATCGTGGTACGAGCTAGATGCAAAAGTCTCATCAACCGGCCCGTGTGAAGTCGAAGCAAACAGATGATCGTATTCATGTCCCCACATTTCCTCACCGTGAAAAATCCAATTGCAATAATTGAGCATGAACCCATTTCTATACAAATGTGCTCTCACCTCATCAGGTTCATGATACATATTATTGTTCCGACATCAAAATTTATTGTAGGGACACCTAATCTTGCCCTGAATCATCCCATTACTAGTTGCGAAATATATAAAAGATTCGAGTCCATTATAGAATTCGGGAGATATATTGTCATTAATCGATCTAGGACCATACATCCAACGTAAACGGATGGAATAATCCATATCAATTATCTGTTTAAAAATATTCACGAATTAGTTAGTATTCAAAACCCTAATTAATAACTAATAATTAATAATTAATATTTTCTAAAATTTTCGGCAGAGTTTGGTCTTATTTTATTGTATTCCCCAATTAATCAAGATCCTACGTGCATCCATTTCCGACTTAATATATTAAAATCAATCAAGTCGGAACGCACATTTTCTACAACAAACAATAACCAACAAATATTCATCAACATCAATCCCTCCACTCCAACGTCCAACATAATTAATATAATAAATAATACTAAATAATTAAATAACTAATTAATACTATATATATACACATTAATACTACATGCATATATGCATAATTAGATTAAATAAATTAAATTAACATAAATAAATAATACTACATGCATTGTTAATATTTAATACTAAATAATTAAACAACTAATACTACACAATATATATACACATTAATTTAAAATATTAATAATAAACAATATTAAAACAACTATTACTAAATAACAAAACAACTAATACTTATATAATAATGATTAAAATAAAAAATACATTCCTTAACTCCCAAAAAAGAGGTGAAATTGCTCTGGTTTCGCCCCTTCACTCAAACGTCCAACTAAAAATTAAAATAATTCAAAAACAGTATTAAAACAATTAATACTAATTAATTAATAGTAAAACAACTAGCTAATACTAAATAAATAAACAACCAAATTTAAAATATTACACTAAACAACCAATTATCAATCAAATTTAATTAAGCTAAATTAAATTAAAATTTAACCTAATTCAACTAATACTAGATATATAAACAAATAATACATACTAATTAAATACACAATATAATAATACTAAATAATTAAATAACTAATACTTACCAAATTGACGAAGTGGACTGCTCTCCAAAGCTTTCGTCTAGCTCCACTCGATCTCCTCTCCTCTAAAATAATTAAACACTAATTAATACTAAACAATATTAGAACAATTATATAATACTAACAATTACATAACTAAAACAACTAATACAATATTAAAACAATTAAATAACTAACAATTAAAATTTAAAAAAAACGTACCTGTGCCCTCCTCTCAAAACTTGTATCTGCTCCTGGCCTCTCCAAACTGATGAGCGAAATGGGCGAAATGTGAGTGATATATATAAGGGGGCGAGGGCATTTAAGAGGGGCAGGTGCCCTCGTGAAACGCACCTTGGGCAGTGGCGCGTCAGAGATTCGGGTTGGCGAGGGCGGTCTGCGCTCGGCAAAGTGCCACGCGTTTTTAACGAGGGTCTGGCAACCCTCGTTGAATCAGGCGACGAAAATAGTGAGGGCTGTGCCCTCATTGAATGGGCCGAGGGTTGTGCCCTCGGTAAAACCCTCTTTTATTTTGTCCCTCGGTAAATGCCGAGGGTTCCTATACCCTCACTAATTTCCCTCGTTAAATCATTGTTTTTTTGTAGTGTTCTTACAAAAGCGGTTTTAGCCAACGTCTCAATTTATGCTCTTTCACTCAATCAAACTTATGGTCTGAAGTCCTGGACTCAAAATATGGAGATGCGCTTTTGTGCGCGGAGAATTACATCTCCAACAAATATATAGGAAATAATTTGTCTTCTTGGTGGACTATGCTGATTTAAAAAATCACCACCAAAAGATTGGTTTATCAAAAACTGTAGTCGTGTTGTGGGTAACGGCCATAATACAAAATTTTGGACTGATTGTTGGGCGGGTAATTCAGGCTTAAAATCCATGTTTCCAGCACTCTATTTTATCGATAATGATCCTTGTTGTTCGGTATCGGACAGAGTAAACTGGGTGGAGAAGTCCAAGGTGTTTACTTGGAGTTGGCGCAGAAAGGTGTTCTGTTTGGAAGAGGTTCTTCTCGGTTAGCTGTTCGATTGTATTAAGAACTATCAAAATAATTCAGATTCTGAGGACTATTGGAGATGGAATCTTTCTCATTCGGGAGCCTATACTGTTATCTCGGCATACTCATCCATAATGTACCACAACCACGCGGCTTCCCCTTCTGGAGAATGGCTCAAGGGATTTTGGAGTAAGAATGTTCCTTTTAAAGTTTCTGCCTTTGCTTGGAAGCTTGTCCAAGACAGAGTCCCAACAATCCTGAATCTCGTTAAAAGGGGAGCTTTTAATCCTAACTTCTCTAAGCTTTGTCCGTCGTGCAGCGATCTTGAAGAGAACACCGAGCATGAACCATTATTTCTGGAATGAACACCTTATTCCTAGTATTCTTTGTGACAACCAACCTCGTGCTATTGCACAAATCTGACTTTTCGTCAATATTCCTGCGAAGCATTATAGACACTGTTGGGGAACGTCATGTTCCTAATAGACACTCCTTCCTTCAAAATGAAACGGTGGTTTAATAGTCCTGAACACTTAATAGAAAAAATCAGTAGAAAGAAACTGCCATTAGCTCCAGACTGAAACTGTATTCTGCAAACACTATTAAACATTAATCAAATACTTCAAAATTTTATTTAGCTTAAATCAATTATATTCAATAATAGTAATATTTTTAATATTTTATATATGTAAAATGCAAATAAATATATTAATGTACTATGTAAATTATATTTAAAGAAAAAAAAAAGATGTAATTATTTGACATCGAATAAAAGAATATTAATACATTAAAAAAACATTTTTATTTTATCTCAATGGATTAATCAATAGTATAAAAATTCACTTATGTATAAAATAAGCATGCAATAATTATACAAGATTAATTTCTAAAGCATGCTTTAAAACATCATATCTCTATTAATTAGTTCTAAATTCAGAAAAAAGAAGCAGAATTTCATTTAGTTGCTAACTCCGCTACATGCCATTAAAATTAAAGGACACTCATTATATCAATAAACAACACTTTACACCATTTAATATTAATAAATAACACTTTTATACCATTTAATGTTAATAAACAACACTTTTATTAAAATCTGTACCATTTACAAATTGCCAAACAAAAACAGGATGGAGGGAATATATAATTATAAAAGGAAAAATATAAAAATACCTACGTGGCATTGCCACGGACGCAACCATGTAGGTTGTGGGCACCGGTGGGCTCTATATCATTTATGCTTAAAATAAATTCAATATATTGTTTTTTTTTTCCAGATGTAAGCATATGTTAATACGCAAAAACTTGTATGCAATATTACATACAAGTGATAAATGCAATTAGTCTAAATTAGGGCTTTTTTTATTTCTCGCGGGTCAGGCCCAACCCGTTTTGGATCCGCGCTTCTTGTTTCTTCTTCCTCGCGATCTAGGTTCTTCTTCCTTTGCGATCTACCAGATTTTACCGACGAGGTCCTCAGGCTTACCAGCGCTCTCTTGGCCATCTCCGATATGAAGAAATGATGATAAGGTTATGATCTGATTGTTAACGAAAAGTTGACGTGAATTAGATATGTGTTTATAATTAGTTTGTAGAATATTTGAATAACTTAGTATTGCTTCTGATATTTTTGTTGTTGCATGGAATTTGATTGAATAAACCTTCTCTTCTCACGCTGTTCTTTAAATCTGTAATTTTTACTGATGATTTTTTTTTCGCGCTGGTACTGGTTTCTGTTCATGTAGTAACACTCATTTGTTCATGTAGTAACACTCTTTTGTTCATAGGGTAACACTCTTTTGTTCATGTAGTAACACATCAATTTGTTCTTTAAATCTGTAATTTTGGATTGAGGATTTTTATTTCACACTCGTGCTTGTTTATGTTCATGTAGTAACACTCTTTTGTTCATAGGGTAACACTCTTTTCGTTCTGTAGTAACACATCATGTTGTTCTTTAAATCTGTAATTTTGGACTGATGATTTCTTTTCGCGCCTGTACTAGTTTTTTTCATGTGGTAACACGTTTTTCTTCATAGGGTAACACTTTTTGTTCATGTAGTAACACATATTTTTTTTAATAATATGTAACTATATATACATATGACACTAAGTGAATGATACTAAGTGAATACTAATGTGTTACCATATGAACAACAATGTGTTACCATATGATAATGTATTTTTTTAAATGATAATGTAATTTTTATTTCACTTAGGGGCGTTTGGTTCACGAGACTAGATTGATTAGGTGTGATACGAGAGTGAGATTGAGTAAGATTGGATTGATTGGACTAGATTTGTTTGAATCAAGATATACGTTTGGATTGTAAAATTGAGTGACTGGATGAGATACCTATTGAAATATCATAATTAACCTTTAATTGAATTGAAACAACCACGCTTCATTCTTGTGAATCTATTCAAACAATAGAAGGACAATTTGTAATATTGCATTTGAGATATGTTCTATCTCACCTTTCATATGAGATTGACATATCCCTCCATGAAGGGATTTAATACATTTTCTATGTGGGGTTGAAGTATATCATGGGTACTCATCCCACAAACCAAACGGTGGATTAGTTGGGATTGAAATTTTAATCTTGGTCTATCCCAATCAATCCCGTGAACCAAACGGGGCCTTAGTAATACATATCGTTTATATAAGTATCACATTTTTTTCATGTAGTAACACATAGATGTAGTAACACAATTTATTTTTTTTAATTATGTGTACAATAAGAATTAAACTTGCGACCAAATATATTAACAATAAACTTGAACCACTAAGCTAAAACACATATTCGATAAAGATATCCTTCTAGAAATATATATACATCCGCCCAAGTCCACAACCCACAATCCTTGCACGCCCCGCCCGTCATACGCCCGATTCGACCTGCCCGCGTACGTCCTGACCCGCGAGTTTTTTAATTTTAATTATTTGTCTTAATTATGATGTATTGTACACATCAATAGGGTGCAATATCTCACAAGAGACTCTCTCATGTTAATATTAGTATCCTTCTGAGGAACCCCGACACTCAGGCAATTCTACTTAAAGAAATTCTTTTTAATTTATCAAGATTTTTAATATTTTTCTTTTTCTTAGTTGGTCCGGCACATTAATATTTGTGAGTCATTGCGATTAGATTGCATGCTTATTTCGCAATTTAAATTAAATATAATATTAATAATGAACATTACTTATTTATGGGCTTAGGACCTTTAAGGCTACAGCCCGATCTCTAGTATTTATAAGGCTCTCCCATTGTATCACCATGAAGATAAAATAGTGAGAAATCTTTTTTACTAGGTACTGTCCTCAGACGTAATCCGAAATGGGTTTACAAATTCTTGTTCTTGTATTCATTCTTAATTCTTGTTGTAATACAACACATATGTGAGTCATTGCAATTAGATTCCATGCTTATTTCGCAATTTAAGTAAAAGCTCTACGTACAATCACTTTTTTCCCGATAACGAATCGCGTCCCCTGCATTCAGAGTGAGAAAAGTCATATGGGAGACAGTTGCTTCAATACCATACTTAGAATAACTTGACAGTTGAGATATGTCTAAGAAAGAATTAACTTCACACTTTTTAATTGAACAATTTATCAATCTCTTTATATATACATATATACATATATACATATATTTTTATATCTCGGTAATAACACTTTTCTATTCAGAACAAAATATGGGAGAAGAATTTGATGAAATGAAGCTGTTTGAACTGACAATGGGAAGAAAATGGATGAAGGTGGTGGAGATTTACAGGAATCATCCAACTGCCCACACAACTTTGCTTACCAAATCTAACGAAACAGCCCTGCATATAGCCATCTCCAGTTTCCACTCTAAAAGCCCTAGAGCCAACGATGATGCCACAAGTATAGAGCAAATGATGGGTAATATTTTTAGATTATATAAATATTCATTTATTATTTTTAGATATATTCTCTATTGAATACTTTACAATTTTGGTTTGGTTATGTATAGAACTAGAATCCAGTAATTTATTTCCACATACTTATCAATTGGTCCCATTTTGATCTTATTCTCACCGAAAAATCAGAAACGACATCTTAAGGACCCATGTTTTTTTGCATCATACGATATTGTTTATGATTTTTCAGCAAGACCATATGAAGTCGTTTCTGATTTTCCTGCAAAAATTGGACAAATATCTTACAAATTGATTGTTATGGGACTAAATTGAAAATCCCAAATTTCTTAGAACCTTTGCGGAAAAGTCCAAAATTATGAGACAAAATTGAATTTAAACTCTATTAACACAACAAGAATATATGTATGTATATATATATAAATTAACACAAACTCTTTTGTAAAATTTATTCATAGTGTGAAATTGATACCGTTACACTTATAAACTGATACAACTACTCTTATAAGCTAATACCCCAATAACATTTAATACTATGATCTTACTTTATAAATATAATAATATCAGTTGATAAATATAATAATATTAATTTCTAAATATAATTAATTGTATAAATTTCATAATATAAAGAAATTTCACCTACTTTGATTTTGTACGTACAGATATGATGGAGGAAAAAAAAATGTTGTTAAAGGTATTAGACATGGAAAATGTGAGAGGCGATACTCTTCTCCATCTTGCAGCAGCGGTTGGATCAGACGACATCTGCGAGCGCTTGGCTAAAAACTATCCGAGTTTGAGGAAGGCCAGTAATGAGGGTGGAGTGACACCGTTGTTTGGAGCGATGAGGAAACGCAATGCGCGTGGGGAGACTCCGCTGTTCGTCGCAGCCCATCACGGCAACCTGCAGGCTTTCCTAAGCCTCCGCAACACCTACGCCGCCACCACCACCACCACCGACCCCCAACAGACCTACGAGCCCCTCCGCCGACCCAGAGACGGCGACACTATTTTACACTCGGCTATTTCTGGGGAATACTTCAGTAAATTTATTAATTTACATCCTCAATTTCTATATTTCCTATTAATTAATGATTTCGACGAATTAGCTACAATTCAATTTCTTTCACCAATTTTGAACTTTTTGGCAAAGAGTAGGTCTAATGTGCATCCTGGGTGCACTCTTAGTGTATTTTAAAATCATGCAATTTATTATACGAAAAGATGCAATTTGTTTACATTGAACCGTGCAACTATTTTTTCGTATTAATAATTGCATGGTTCAGTATAAATAAATTGTATTTTTCAGTATAACAAATTGCATTGTTTTAAAATGCACCATGAGTGCATGGTGCACCTAAATGAATTCAAGACTTGGCCTTTGACAAAAGGTCACATAAATTTTAGAACCTTTTAACAGAAAATTGATAAAAATGTCTAATATGAAATGATCAAATTTTTATTTGCCTTTTTATGACATATTACAGCGCATGAGTCGCGCAACCCATGCTCAACGTAGCGGGAGGAATGAAAAATAATTTCATAAGGATAAATATGTTATAAAATGACAAAAAATAGTTTCTTACAAATATTTCGCAAAAAAGAGTTTTTTTTTTTGGACGGGAAAAGTAGACTTTTGCATTACTCAAAGAATGGTAGGTTCACGCCGTACATCATTTACCACGAGGGATTTTCAATCCTCGGGTACATCATTAACCCAAAAAAATTCTCTATCCACAGCCTGCCCAAAGTGGGCCAAAAAATGTGCAACATTGTCTGCGTTTCTTTTGACAAAAGAGAAACTCGTACGCCGAAGACCTTTGATCATATCCTTGATGTCATCCACGATAAGCGCTGAATCCATATCCGGGTCTCCTTCACCCTGTAATGCCAGTATTAAATTCCTCGAATCCGACTCCAAAATGAGGTCACAAAACATCGAGTCCAAGGCCTTTCTGATTCCAAAACTGAGCGTGCGAGCTTCGATTAGAGTGTTGTTATGGGATGTCACTCGACATCGAGTCGAGCCTGCGATTTTAACCTGTCCGTCTGCATCCCGGACCACAAATCCTAACCCCACGGTTCCATCCGAGAAGACGCCAGCATCCGTGTTTAGCTTGAGGAGCCCGGAAGGCGAGCAAGTCCACTTCTCATGTTTCCCACTGTCAGTCCGGCCTGATCTGCCACGACGTGCGCTTCTCCCAATATCCTCCACCATATGCACTGACCATTTAACAATTTCAGAGGGTTCCGGTCTTTTATTTTGGTGAAAAAGGGCATTTCTTGCTTTCCAAAGGTTCCAAGTTGTAACTGCAATAATAAAGATACCATGCTCCGGGAGGAGTCAGAGCATATCCCACAGAAAATCTTTGAAATTAAAGGTACAAGGGGCGTGAAAGTTAACCTTCAGTGGGGACATGCCCCAAGTATGAATCGCAATTGGACATTTCAAGAGGATGTGGGAGATGGACTCCGCTTCAAGGCCACAGGAGGGGCAACATGGGTCGACCTTGGTGCCTCGGCGGAGGAGGGAAAACCGAGTGAGGATGGCGTCATTGCACGCTCGCCAAAGAAAGTGATTGATTTTCGGAGGGAGTTTGCACTGCCAAAGCTTCTTCCAAAAAGATTGGTGCAAGCTTGTTGAAGGGAGATTCCGCCCAAACTTTGAGAACAATCGGATTGCAAGATAATAGGCTGAGCGAACTGTGAATTTGCCATTCCGTGTATGGTTCCATATGATACGGTCATTTGGTCTTTGCCCACTAAGGGGAATCTTGAGAATAAGGTATGCATCCTCCCTCGCGAAGAGTTGGTGAATGAGAGAACCGTTCCAAGCAAGTTCTTCCCCCACAAAAAGATTCGCAACACGTAATTCTGGATCAGCCTCATACTCACCCCCACAGATAGCCCTGCGTTCCCCCTCACCAACCCAACGATCCCTGAAGACGCTGATTGAGGTACCATTCCCAATTTGCCACGCAGATCCACGAACAACAAGGTCCCGAGTTTTTAGAATACTTCTCCACAAGTAGCTCGGACGGTAGCCAATGGTTGCCGAGGCAATATTGCCCCTTGGGTAGTATCGAGCCTTAAGAATTTGAGCGGCAAGAGAGTCGCTATTATGTAAGAGTCTCCAATATTGCTTCGTAACCATAGCCATGTTGAAATAGTACATTTCCCGAAAGCCCAACCCACCTTGCTCTTTTGACCGTGAAATTTTTTCCCAGCTTGCCCAATGGATCTTTCGATCTTCTGGTGTTGCACCCTAATAAAATATAGCCACAGCCTTCTCGATGTCTTCACAAAGTGAAATTGGGAACAAAAAATAGCTCATTGCGTAGTTCGGAACAGCTTGGACCACCGTTTTTATAAGAATCTCTCGGCCCGCTTTTGTTAGGGCCTTTTCCTTCCACCCTTTCAATCGACTAATGATTCGGTCCATCACGGACTGAAAAACTGCCTTTTTGCCTCTACCAATGATCATTGGAAGTCCCAAATACTTTGCTTGTTGAGGAACTGGTTTCGCTCCAAGTTGATGACCCAACTCTCTTTGCTCTTCGTCGTCACAGATTTCCGCTTGTGGAGATTTTCGATTTCTCCAAATTGATTCTTTGCCCCGAGGCCGGTTTATAGGTAGCAATGATGTCTTTCACCTTGAGGATTTCCTGTTTAGTTGCCTTGAAGAAAAGGATACTGTCGTCAGCGAAAAAAAGATGGGAGACCGGGGGGCATTTCGAGCCACCTTGATCCCCGTGAGTTCGCCTTGAGCTTCCGCCTGCTTAATGAGTGATGAGAAGCCTTCTGCACATAAAAGAAAGAGATAAGGGGAGAGGGGATCCCCCTGCTGTAGCCCCCTACTAGGAAGGAATCTCTCCGTAGGGAAGCCATTGATTAGGAGGGGGTAAGAAACAGTGGACACACACCGCATAACCAACTCAATCCAACGACTCTCAAAACCTATATTTTCACACGTAGTTCTAAGAAAAGTCCACTCAACCCTATCGTATGAGTTACTCATGTCATGTTTTAAAGCCACCAAACCCTTTTTTCCTTTTTTCTTCTTTTTTAGATAGTGAAAAATTTCAAACGCTACCATAGCTTTGTCCGTGATAAGACGATTAGGGATGAAAGCACTTTGGTTAGGAGATATGACAGAGTGTAGGATGGTTTTAAGGCGATTTGCAATGGCTTTTGTAACGACACGAATGACCACATTACACAGGCTAATAGGACGAAAATCATTAGGGCTCTCAGGGAATTTCACTTTAGGGATCAAGACAATGAAGGTGTGATTAAGATTACCAAGATCAGCCCCGTTGTTAAGAATATTCAGACAAGTATGAATAAGAGATTCATGAGTAATAGGCCAAAAAGATTGAAAAAAGAGAGGAGGCATACCATCGGGCCCGGGGGCTTTTGCCGATGCATCTGTTTGAGGGCATTTTTTATTTCCCTGCAGTGTATGGCTGGAGTAAGGACTCGTTCATATCCGTAGAGACCCTTGGTTCAATAGACTCAAAGATAAGGTGCATATTTCTAGTGTTCCCGGAGGAAAAAAGCTCCATGAAATAATTCCGCATAATACTCCCCACTCCCTCCTCTCCGTCAACCCACGTACCCTCATGGTTTTTCAGCCTCAGAATGGTGTTTCTCCTTCTACGATGAGAGGTTTTTTTGTGAAAAAAGGGGGTGTTGCGATCCCTATCTTTAAGCCAGAGCGCCCGTGAGCGTTGAAACCAAAAGGTTTCCTCACTTTTGAGCAGTTCATCAAGTTCCCTACACTTCTGGCCAAGCTTCTCCACGACTCCACCATTTTGATTTTGCTCCTGAAGAGCATCAATTTGAGCCTTTAACGTTCTGACCCTCTTGTCAATGTTCCCGAAGATGACCCTATCCCATTGCCTCAAATGTTGGCTACAACGTTGGATCCTGTCCTCGAAAGTTAGGGTCGGATTTCTGTGATCCCAACCTCTCTCCACCACTTTCCACAATGCTCATTTTCCATCCACATTTTTTCGAAACGAAACAACTTTTCTTTTCTTCGACTTTGCCTCATCCCTCGGCCCCCAACAGCACACTCAAGGAGGATTGGTGAGTGATCCGACCTGTATCTCGTGAGGTGTACAGGTCGGGCCGCCGGGAAGAGGGTCCTCCAACGGCTATTAGCAAGAGCTCTGTCGAGGCGGACTTGGATGTTGTCCGCCCCCAACCTACCATTAGTCCATGTGAATTTATAACCCGAATACCCCAGGTCTTGCAACTCAAGGTCCAAAACCGTGTTCCTAAATTGTTCCATCTGAGTGGTGAATCGTGCGTTACCACCCTTTTTTTCCCAACTCCAAAGAGTTTCGTTGAAGTCACCAAGGCAACACCACGGAATGCCAGGGTCGGGCGCTATTCTTCGAAGCAGCTGACAAGTTTTAGATCGTTGGGCTCGGTCGGGCCAGCCATATATTCCCGTGAAAGTCCATTTCTGATTTTCCCTCCCATGTGAGATTGTAGCCATGATATGATTCGATGAGTAACTATCGAGATCAATATCAATTTGGTCACGCCAAAGAAGGTAGAGGCCGCCGTTCCTATTTCTTCCCACCCCATCGCAGTCGACCGGTATGCAACCTTCAAAGTGCAAGGACCTACTGTTGAGACGGTTTATTTGAGTACAAGTGAGTTTCGTTTCCATGAGGAAGACTATACTCGGGTCTTTCTCACGTAGGAGCTTCTTAAGGGCGCGAATTGTAGCTTGGTTCCCAAGCCTGCGACAGTTCCAGCTGAGGATGATCATAATGCTCGGCAGGGTTGCATCGCAACCTCCGCCGTTGGTAGTTGAGTTTCGGTTTGATCTTCATCACAATCCATACGACATTTCTTCCACTCATCATGTTCACTATCCTCTTCGTGGCATATGTGTTTTCTAAGAGAATCTTTTCTCTTTAGGCTTGTGGGCATATGTGCTTTTGTTTTGATAACTTTTAAAGGTTTTTTAGAGAGTGGGTGGGGTGGGTGTTTGTAGGCTTGTGGGTTTCGGATGTGGGCTTTTGTTTTGATAACTTTTAAAAGGTTTTTTTTTGGTTTTTGGGGGGGGATTGGGCGTGATGGAGGGGTTGGAGTGTTTGTAGTTGTGGTTAATGGGGTGAGTTGGCGGGGCATAGGGCATAGGGCTAGTGGTTGGGTGTTGGTAAGTGATTTTTGAGGGTTCATTTATAGGGGTGGTTGGTATTTTGGTTTGGTTTAAGGGGGATTTTGTTGCTGTAGTTGTACTCATTCCTTCATTCTCCTTTTCCATTTTTGTTGCCATTTCTCCTACCACCATGACATTTTCCAGATTCGAGCTTAAGTTTTCGATTTTCAGATGCTTTTCCTGTGAGTTGTTCACCATTCCCTCTTTCTTATCCTCCTCTTTACTGCTACTCTGAACGCTTTCTTTAAATTTTTCAAAGAGTTGTCTCCGGAGGGTTGTGTGACCCGACAGGAGAAGCCCTTTTTCCTCCATGGTTACTGTCGCCTTCCTCATCGGAGAGGCCCTCAAACCCTCCCCGAAAGGTAATCGATCATCAGGGAGTTTTTTTAAGTCTTCCATCTCATCCCCCAAATCGCACTCACGCCTCATATGGCCCAACATCCCACAAATATAGCAAAATGACGGCAGGCTATCGTATTTAAATTCAACCCAAAGGTTTCGTGCCTTACCCGTGTCGAGTTGAATGCCCTTGCTCAACGGTTTATGGAGATCGATTCTGACTTTTGCTCGAATACTCCGGGCCATACCCTCCAGAGACCCCCTGTCAATTTCTACTAGTTCACCAATTCGTCCACAAATTTGAGCCACAGATTTTTCTTTACGAGCCCCTTTTGGTAGGTCATAGATCCGGACCCAGAAAGCCGCTGTATCGAAAAGAACCGAGGATGGTTGTTCTCCATCTCCTAACTCCTTCAACATAAGCTCATTTTTCTCGAAATGCCATGGTTCGCGGTCCAAAACCGCCCTCAAATCCACCGGAGAATTAAACTGGAAAGAAAAAAGGTTCTTTCCTATCTCACGCGCCGTGAAACCCTTTGGTGGATTCATCGCCCGCTTCATGGTTTCCAGGAGTCCAAAAGCATTGAGAGATTTATTAGTGAGCACTTTTCCCACAAGGCACAACGAGGATGTGCCCGGAGTTGTATCCTCGTCCAGATCTAGTTTTAGAACCTCCATATTCTCCAAGTCTAAAGGCCCATTTCGCCGATCTGCACCCTCTACTCCCGCAACTGAAGACATTGAAAGAATATGCACCCACAAGAGTCTACCGAACCAAGGAATCCCGGCGAGTATAACCGGAGACCGACACCCACAGACCACACACGCACAACAGAAAAACCAACAAACAAGCACCACATGCACAGATCCACCGTGTTAGGCCCAATGGGACACCGAGAGACGCAACCCTAGGAAAAACAGAGAAGGAGGGCCAAAAGAAGACACGAGAAAAACAGGGGAGGGAGACGAAAAAAGGAAAAAAAGGGGAACACAGATGGGAGGTGATTCAAGATTTCGATTCACGCTATAAGATGGTGAACAACAGCACCAGTAAAATGACACCAGAAAACTACACAGTATCCTATCAAGAAGAATCGGAACGGATCACCTCACAAAAAGAGAGAGACCTAAACCCTAATCGAGAGGGACAATACGGTAGTGAGAGAAATAAATTCATTTGTAGATGATATCGCAAAAAAGAGTTTAGGTATTCAATTTTGGACGAAAAAGAGTTTTGTCACATTTTTTTAGTTTAATCACAAAACTTACGAATTGAGCCAACTCAAAGACTATATGACGTCATTGCTAATTTTCTGGCAAAAAAATAGAATCAAAATTGGACCAATGAGTAAGTTATGGTATTAAATTGTAAGTTTAAAATTTTTTGAGACTTCAAATGAAAAAGTCCTAAATCATGGGACGAAATTTAACTTTTTAACTCTGAATTCAATTCTCAAATACGTGACATATATGAATGACGCGTAAATCAGGGGACTGAGCATTGTTCAGGAGCCACTGTAACGGTCAACTAAGTGTCTCTTTGTAAACTCTTTTGAAAAAGGAGAAAATTTTTTTTTTTAAAAAAATTGAGTCTAACAACTTTAAAAATAAGTGTTTCTCCATAAATTTTTATAGATTGCGTTTACAAACTAAAATACATATATGTGTGTGTTTTGTTGGTATAGGATTGGCTTTCCAGATAATCAGCTACTATCCATCTCTCATCGATTGCGTAAATGCTAATGGAGAATCCCCCCTCCACATTTTAGCCAGAAAGCCTAATGCATTCAAGAGCACCACGCATCTTCGACTATATGACTCAATTATCTTCAACTGTAAGAGTTTCTTTAATTCAATTATCTACTCTTATTTCCATCTAGAATGAATGGGTAGGTATTCAAATTCACTTTTTCTCTTTAGCAACTTTAGACTATTTCGGCCTTTAATTTTACAATCTTTGTATAATTGGAAAACGTTAAGTATAATGTTTTAAGCTTGACACTGTACAAATGGAAAAGTTTTGTACACATCGGGTGCACCGTACTATTCAAGTGCATTTTTAAATGGGCAACTTTTTTCATTAAAATGTTCAATTTTTTTTTTTGGGACAAACTCAAAAGTTTCATTTGGTCACATTGAAAGGTTCAATTTGCTTCTTTTACATTACAACTTGATTATTTTAGTGTAAATAAGATGAATTTTTCAGTGAAACAAGTTACATGTTCTAGTCATGCATGCACTTGAGTTGAATAGTAAACATGATGAGACCTACTTTGTATATATATATATTTATATAATTAACTTTTAAAAAAATAGAAATCGTTCAAATATATATATTAAATTAATTTGTACGCGACATTGTGGGTGGGTGGGTGCATGCAGTATACGCAAGAGTAGTAGTGTAACACAGATAGAGAAAGTGACATATTATAATTATATCCATGATTTGCTGAAATAAATTTGTACTTTTTGATCAGGTGTGTTTGTGGATAAGCTAAAACAGCAGAAATATGTATCGAAAGCCACCCGAAGTTCTTATTCCTTCAAGCAAAATTTGCCGGGAAATTACATGACATGTGTAGACATGTTATCTCTTCTTTGGAATCTAATCTTAATTATTATAGGTGAACTCTATAAACTATAAACTATTTCACTCTTCTCTCTCTCCCACTATTTTGATTTGGTCAATATTTTAAATATTTAATAAGCTCTAAGCATCTTATAAATTGTTTTAAAAGTGTTAACTAATAAAGCTTACAAATTCTTTAATAATTAAAAAAATTTAATTATAACTTAATATATATAATATATTTATTTCTTTATTTTTGCATATTGAAATGGTCGGGCCTGATCGGGCTAGGATTAGGACGGGATGGGTTAAGTTCGGGTTGGGTTCGAGGTGGTTTCTGCTAGGCCGGGTTGGGGTGATGAGATGAACTATATATACTTCATACAATATATATGAGCTATATATATATATATATATATCTCATACAATTTAAGTAAAATAAATTGGCATATTCTATTTTTTTTTGAGCTTATAATTAATCTGTAAAGAGCTTATTTTAAAATCTTATAAAATGTTAGACATCTTATTTTACTAAATATATTTAAGAAGTTTATAAGTTCAAAGACAGTTTATAAACTGTTTTAAAGAGCTTATAATTAACTGAGCCATACACCCTCTTAATTTCTCTCTCTCAAGGTTTTGGAAGCAGCAATAAAGAATATTCAGGGAATTCAAATGATGAAGAAAATCAGCAACAAAGTATGGATTAATTCTTCAAGATTTAATTATATATATATATATGACACTGAATCTTTAATTACATATAAGTTCTCTCTCTCTAGGTTTTAGAAGCAGCAATACAGAATCTGGGGTTTCAAATGATGAAGAAAATCAGCCAAAGAAGCCAACAAGTATGGTAATTCTTCAAGAATTTATATATTTAAGCACATATATATGACTCTGAACTCTACAGATAAATCATATTAAGAAGTAATGGTCGACATTGTTTCAGTTTGGGATTTAAAACAAGGTGATCAAAATAACATCTGAATGATAGGCATTCTGTTCATCTGTTGCAATATTAGTTACATGGATCCATACGTTATTCAATTAAGGGTCTGTTTTCAACCCCTTTTTAAACCGTCAAAATCACTTTTTCTTAAGCATGTATGACTCAACTTTTTAATTAAAAAATGTGCTTCTATCTTGCTTATTGAGTTTACAAACAAGGTCTATAAATCCATACGTGGATCCAATATCGTTAGTCATATATATATTTACAAATTTACAAGGATCCATACGCGATTAGATTAAAAATCCATTGTCTCCTGTGAAACTTATTTATAATATGAAATTTATATCATTATACTTATAAATTAATCAACTCATAATACTATTAAATTTATAAATTGAGATCATAATTCCAAATGCTTTAGGTATTAGCTTTACAAAAGTAATAACATCACTATATAAGTGTAATGGTATGATCAGTTTCACATTATAAACAAATTTCACAGGAGAGTTTATGTCATTACTATATACGTGTATATGAATCTGATCATTTTGGTGGACTTACTATTTTTCCCGGCACGTAGATGAAAGGGAAAGCAACAACGTCAATCGTGGTGGTTTCTTTCCAGCCAATTACGCTACTTGTATACTACAATTTAAATTTGCAATGAAGATCGTCCTAATTATACTCGGAATTGGTAAGTTCATCTACCATATATTCATATTGTCACTCATCAGTACTTGTGATACAAACAGTGGTAAGTGAAGCCCACAGATAAAATTAATTAATTTTTAACTTTGGTTGGGGTCTAATCTCTCAATTATTTAATTTTTTGACAAAAAGTTGTGTGGATCCGAGTTCACAGTAAACTCTATTTTTTTTTCAATTTTGTTATGCACAAAAACTATTCCCTCCGTCCGAATTTAGATTGACCAATTTTCCGTAAATAGGTGTTCTAATATAAATATATCATTTCCTAAAAGAGAAATAAAATAATTTTCATTTACAAAACAGTACCCCTTACTAATAAAATTTGTTTGCACCATATGTCACTCTACTATACATACTAAATTCACTTTACACCATTCAATACTAATAAATATAAAATTGAATTGACATTCATACCCCTCCATCAAACTCACTTTACATCATTTAATACTTATAAATAATATATTTTTTTAATTTGTATAAATAGTAAATGATAAAATAAAATTAGAACGGAGATATTATTATTTTTTCAAATTTGATTTTTGCAGGTTTTGGGAGGATCAAGAAGATAAAAGATAAGAAAGAACGGTATGAGCATGCGATTGAGATTATGAATAAAATGATTGAACGCCATGAAACAAGATACAGATATGATAGTAGCGGCGGGCAGCAACCAGATAAAATATTGGAAACACCAATCCATGTTGATCCAAATAATCCACCTGACGTCACACATGATGACCATGACCTGGATAATCAAAATGGGCCCCATCAGGATTCAGAAACTAATTGCATTTTCACGACAAAACCTCGAACCAAAAAAGAGAATAACAAGAATCAAAATAAATCAGAAGGTATAACTAATTTCAACTCCGATGTTTGTTTCAAGATTTTATCTTTTCAAGGGTTCTTAATTAGTTTCCTATCCATAGGTCATAGAGTTAATAGACTCAAATTAAAGGATTTAAATCAAATTCGTCACATAATTTTTTACCTTTATTGAAATGGTCTCATAATTATTAATATTTTCAATTTAGTCCCATAAATATTCAATTTTTTCCAATTTAATCCCAAACCGTCGGAGATCGACCAAAAACCTAAAAAGATATTGTTTTAAGTGCTTTTGGTCGATCTCCGACGATCTGAGACTAAATTGGAACAAATTGAATACATATGAGATTAAATAAGAAAAAATGTATAATTATAGGACCATTTAAATAAAGGTAAAAATTTATGGGACAAATATGTTTTAAATCCCCTCACATTAAAGATTAATCCAATATGAAACAAAAAAAATAAAATAATGCCATAAAGAAAAGTTGAAAAAAGTTGTTTGTATTACTTTATACACTCACATCTATCCACGATTAATCACCACGCTTTTAAAAACACTATAAAATGAGTGTATATATAAAATGAGTGTATATAACAACTTGATGGGTGTTAATATATATAGTCGTAGGCTTGGATTCGAACAACTCTTAAGGGGTAAATAACTTTTTTTCATCTAACTTGTAGAAATTTTGATTTTTATCCCCCAAGTATTTCAATTTTGAAGTTAATCCTCTATATTTACAAAATCCAGTACTTTACTCTATTTACTGCCTAATAGAGGGAATCAATCCGATAATAGGTGATCTATCATGTATTTAGAACTGACTATATATATGTTATTCTCAGTGGGAAAAAGTGTTTTTTGTGTTAAAAATTGGGTAGGAATCATCCACTTCTTCTACGATGATCCCACATTAAACTTTATTTTAAATAAAATTGAAATTACTTGACATGTCACATATTGCAGGATGAGTTACCTCTCCTACTTGGTAAAGGGACTAATATATTGAATTTTGTAAACAATGATGACTAAATTCGAAATTGAAATACTTAAAGGGACAAAAATTAATATTGGTACAACTTAAAGAACAAAAAAAAAATGTATATTTTTGTTGAAAAAGTGTTAATTTTTTCATACATACATTCTATAAGACAGTCTTATAGAAGACAAGTCATTTCTGCTATATATAAAATTCATTTTTAACACTTCAGATGATGAGAGGCCTAAAGTAAAGGAGAGTCCCCTATTAGTCGCTGCAAAAATGGGAATTCTTGAAATGGTTAAGAAAATATTGATGGAATTCCCGGTGGCGATTCAGGATAATGACTCGAAAGGGAAGAACGCGTTGATGGTAGCTGCAGAATACCGGCAAAGCAGCGTGTTTGATTATTTAATGAGAGAAAATATGCCGGAATACATGTTTCATCAGTTGGATAATCATAAAAACGGCATCTTGCATCTTGCAGCCAAACTCGAAAAAGGCCAGCCGTGGCGCATTCCTGGTGCTGCTCTGCAGATGCAATGGGAGATTAAATGGTACAAGGTATTATATTTATTGCAAATTCATTTTCTCAAACTCTACCACTATTAATAATTCATTTTCAATATTATGGATTCAGTTTTATGATGGATATGAACACTTAGGTCTTCTGAGAATGTTGGTTCACGTGAATTCTTTTTTTTTTAAGTATCAACAAAGTGTAACTGTTTAACATATAAGAATCACTATTTAAAAAGTATTTGATTTTATATGTTTTTTCTTTCAAAATTACTAAACAGTGACTTTTTGTATAATAAACAATAATGCTTCATATATTAATAAAAATTTGGGCTCCTTTACCACTTAATTTCAAGATAAAAATATAATTGAACTTGGGGATTAATATCAAATAAATATAACTTTTCTTTTAAATCAAGAGTTCCATTTCCTATAACAGAATATATAGAGGGGATCACAAATTTATTCATCAAACACTCAATAACTATCTATGATGATGCATGGTGTTCATTGATTATTTAATGCAGCACGTAAAGCAATCAGTTTCAGAGTTCAATTTAAGTCAGGAAAACGCAAAGGGCGAGACCCCCCGGATGGTATTCTCAAAAACACACGAAGATCTAGTGAAGGCCGGCAACCAATGGCTAATCAAAACCTCCGAATCCTGCTCCGTCATAGCCGCCCTCATAGCCGGGGTGGCTTTCGCCACGTCAGCAACCGTCCCCGGTGGGCTCCACCAAGACAAAGGCTACCCCAACCTCAAAGACCACAAAGCCTTCGACGTTTTCTCCATCGCGTCTCTCATCGCGCTCTGCCTATCCATCACGGCCCTCGTTTTTTTTCTCGCGATTATCACTTCACGCTGCGAGGCACGTGACTTCAAGTCTAACTTGCCCAAGAAGCTTTTGATGGGCCTCAGCTCTCTCTTTGCCGCCATAGCTGCAATGTTGCTGTCCTTCTGTGCGGGCCATACTTTTATCTTGAGGGACAAGCTAAAGCTTGCTGCGGTGCCCATTTATGCTTTTGCTACAATTCCTCTCGCTTTTTTCGCCATGGCTCAGCTGCCCTTGTACTTTGATCTTCTCTGGGCTTCTTATAGAAAAGTTCCGCTGCGCAGTTGCAAGGTCTTTTATCAGTAGTCACGTCTCCTACTGCAGAGTCGTGCATTTTTTAATTTTAGATGTGTCGGACCATGCATTTATTAATAAATTTTGTCGCGAGTTTGTATAATGGATACGACCCTTGACTTTTTTGCAACGTATTTTTTCTGAAACGTTTAATTTGCATGTGAGTACATTTACAAGTTAGATTGCTTAAAATTACACAGTACAATTGTATGGATTAGTAAATCCTTCTTATTCATGAATTCTTATGTATGCAAGATTCCTTTATGCTCAATAATACATCTACGAATTGAATAAATATATCTATATGTATGTGTTTATATCAGTGGAAGAAAGTTTGAAACCCGGTTGAATTCTGTGATCCTCTTATTTAGTTATTTAGAACGCGAATTGCTTACACTAGAGTCTTAGACGTGTAAGTCCTAAAAGTGCCGACCCATTAACACCCATTAACAATTAATTAAAACTTAAGCAAAAGTCCTAAAATTATAAAATATAAATAATACTAAATAATTAAAATACAACCTCATCTCCATCATAACCTAGTTACTGACTAATACTTCCCCTGCTCCCTAAATAAAAACACAAGAATGTAATTGACTCCCTAAATAATATATACTTTCATGTCCCACTCTAAGATTCCCACTTTTCCATTTTGGTCTATTCCAAGTAAAGGTTCTCATTTTTTTAATTGATAATTCCGTTCTCACACCCTGTTACAATTACTCATAAAATTAAATTTTATTACAACAATTGCCACTTAATTAATCAAAACACTCTACTTTTAGGGACATTTTTATACATTACTAGATTTCAATTACCCACCGCACATTTAAATACTATATTTCTTAATATATGTGTCAAAAGCAAAAGGAAACCTTGGGGTGCCGTAGAAAACCCCGTTCATAACTTGGTCGGTATGACTTAATGAGGTGGTCCAATTATATAACCCTCGGTTCATTTTGGTGGCTGCATAATGCTTTTGGGCCTAACTAGTGCTTTCACCATTGGCACTGGCCAATTCCAGCTGTGCTTATCCATAGCCATAGAATAGCATTTTCCCAGGAGGTCATCTTTGTTGATGTAAGATGAAAAATAAAAAGGCAATGAACAAGTTGAGTGATTGAGTTACTTTTCCATGCATCAACTATCAAGTAAAGAAACTTGGGAAAACTAGGTTGAGAGATGCACCGTGGGAAAAACATATACGGAAGTATGTATGAATGCCAAGCTTCTGGAAGGATCAAATTGGCAAAGAGTTTCACACATATTAGAGTATTATACCAAGTCGATGCGGCTATACAAAGAAATCAAAATGGGTACACTTTATATCACATCTTATCTACCATATCTAACGGTATTAGAGCTAAAACGACAAATGCTAAAGGAGAAGAGCTATCCAGACCTGCAGTCGAGCAGCTTCTCATACATTCGTCTGGAGTTTCATATACACAAGCATATCAAGCGCAAGGATTACATTTCAGCACACTTAACAACTCTACAAAAATATAATATAAACATAGTCTACCTTCAGAGTTCATCTACAGTCCTGAAGAAACACTTCTGCTCCTTCTTTTCTTGGATAAAACCTACGAGATTGATTCAAATATTCTACTCATTTTCTCAAGTTTGCATACTGAAAATCAATCTTCTCTAATAATTGATGTAAACTGCTGAAATCACCAAAAAATACATAATGAAAGGAGAAAACAAAGACAATAACAAATTGAGTTTTTATAACTCTACCAACAGAGCAATTACATATGCTAAAAGAATTTGCATCAAATCTTGACATACTTAAACGTAAATCAACAAAAGAAACAGTGAACAGAATAATGTGGCGTGCACCTTAGAGGTTGGAAGGGGAAGAGACACATGTCGTGCAGCATTTCCAGGTTCAGTCAGGCGTCGGATCTCCTGAACCTGCCGTGCTATTTCCTCCAACAGCGTCAACTGTACATTTTCTCTTTCTCGATTTAGTCCAAGTTTCTCTCTCCCTTCCTGAACAAGCTTTAATCTTTCTCTAAGACGACCAATCACACTGTCAATTTTCAGCATTTCACTATCCATTGCTGACGTGAATAGACCTCTCCTAATCTTACCTACTGGTGGGACCCCACCACTGATTTCCAAACTGCTTCTCGGAACAGAATTTTGGTCACCAATAATATGAAGATCATAAACATGAGGTTCTTTATCTATTATTGGATCACATGAATCATTTTCCTGTTTCTTCAAACTTCGATCATGATTTCCGTTACAAGTTTCGATAATCTTTTCGTCGATTTTGTAGGCTTGGTTCGTCTCCTGAACTTGCTCGGGATAAAGGGGGGATGTCATTTGATTATTCCAATTTGCAATTATAATCTCCTTTTCTTGAAAGCCCACATCCTCAGAATTTTCATTGAGGTCTCTATTTTTATTAAAGCTGAATTGTTCGTCGTTCTTTTCTGAGCCTTCACCGGCTGATTGTGAACTTCCTACAGAAACCACCTGCCTATATGCTTCAACTTCCTTTTCTAGAAAGTGTTTCTCCATGTCTCTTCTCACAATAATTTCTTTGAGAATGCTCATTTCTTCGGCATCATAAACAGATTTTTCTTCTAATATCCTCTGATATTGACGAGCTTCGATCTCTATGGATGCCTTCTCTTCCTGAAGTCGCAGAATCATAGCCATGGCCTCATCTGCGGCAGTAGCAGCAGCACTTCTCTCCTTTTCAAGCTCTATGTAAAGGGCAGCACGGTCAATATGTTCTTCTTTCAGTTTTTGTTCCAAGAGTCGTATCGTATTTTTGTCATCTCCACCGAAACTTTGAAACTCTTGTTGATTATCTTGTAGCACTTTGATAAATTGCATGCTTTTTTTATTTGCACATCTTCATCATTAGACTCATTCATCTCAACACTGGTGACAGCTCTTTCCCTCCCTCTCTTTTTTTCCAGAGCTTTATTATCATCTACAGTCCATAAAAGATACAAGTATATTATCTATAATTTCATCCAGATATCAAATAGAACAATTCAAAGTACGTTCATTTCATGCTGTAGATATTTCTGCTAACAATACAAAGCTTAACCAATAAACAGAAAACAAAATGCTCTTAGTATGCCAATGCGGTGATAAAGAAAAAATAAGCCCACTAGCAGATCACCAAATGTAATTTTGCGTGGATCATCATTCTCAAAGTGAGCAGGATAAACAGAAGAGTAATGAAGAAAAGGAAAACATGCACAGATCACCGAAGGTCAATTCAATGCCATTGATGAGATTCATTCTGATTCGTCAGTAATGAAAACTCAATCCTATCATAATGTAGTAGAGAATCTATATAAGATTCAAGTCTCGTTACGAAATTAATTCCAAGGACCTTTGTTGTTAAACCAAAGGATAGGAAGCATGCAAATCTCTTTATTCATATTAAGTATTATGAATCTAGCTTTGATGATTTCATTGTTTCCTATTTTTCTTCAGTAGGTGCTCCACAATGATTGAAGGAAATAAATTCCCTCCAGGTGACCACATGAAATAGACCGAGACACACACACACACACAAAGAGAGAGAAAAGAAAACAGCGGAATGCTGAAATTAGTTACCAGTGATTCGTAGAATCAAATGAAATCGTGACATCTATCACTTAAATCTAAATTCACCTCAAGTAGATACAAGACACCGAAACATTTTTTTTTCTTTTTTCTTTGAAGTACAAAACATTGAGAGAGAGAGATGGCTAAGTTCATAAATGCTAATCCTAGAAAATTGAAATTTAGTTTATGGCTCATAGATCTGATATGAAATATAAGCCCCATGACTCAAGTTGGAATTATAAGATCTTTAGCTCAAAGATATCGCATTCAAATGGCTAAGCCGTAGTTACTTATTTTTCTTCAATGAGTATTTAACACTCTGCATCGATTAATGTCTGTCCAGAAAATTACATGAAATAAATTGACAAACACACACACAAATCATTTCACAACTAGCAAATATCAGTTACGAACTATCACTGTATAGCTTCAAGAACATCTATCATTTTTTAAGAATGGTGAAATTACCTCGGATCATTCTTAGGCCTGATGAAAGCTGCCAAAACATCACTAAATTCGTCATAGGTGTATACAAAACATTGAAAGATAGTCCAAAAGATGAACGTAGATTGTTAACAAAATAATTTAATGCTAATCCCAAATAGTAGATAATATCATCTTTGCCTCGTAGATCTGATACGAAATATAACCCTGTTGGGATATTTTAGTTTAAATGATTTATGTCAAAACATTATCAACTTGTGTTATTGAAGCTAATTTACAGATAACAAGTTGAGGGGGAACGAGAGAACAAGTTGAGGGGGAACTCACGAAATCAGAAGAAGATGATCGAAGATCAGACGAGGCTGCAGACGAGACTGATCGAGATCAGATGAGTAAGATGAGTTTTAATTAACTGATGAGTCAGGCAAAATCGTAAGAGAAGAAAAGCTAAGCCACCCGATCGGAAGATCGATGATCGTAATGATGATGAGCCGATCTGGTGATCAAAAGAGCGATCAAGCCGATCGTAAAAGAAATCGACCGTAAGATCAAGAAGAAGGTTGCGGATCGGAAGAGGGGCGGATGAGGAGACCGATCAAGATCGACGTGATCGAGATCGATAAGATAACCCGATATGCTAACTCGATGTCTTCGACCGATGCTACCTCGATATGTTGATTCGAAGATATGTTGATCGATCGGTCGATTTGATCAAATCAAGCAAGAAGAAATCGATAGCTTTGAGTCAAGTGACTCGAGGGTCGGTGAGTAAAAAGTGATCCGAGGGTCGGGATGTACGAAGTCAAGAACCGAACTCAATTAGCTTCGAAAGTGTCAAGATGCCCGATCGATAAGGTCCGGTGAAGAGAAGTCTCATTGAATCAAGAAACCTGAGACTCAGAGAACCTGAGACTCAGAAGAATCATGAGACTTTAAGAATCTCAAGACTCGGAAGAATCCTCAAGATTCGTAAGAATCAAGACTCGGAAGAATCTCGAGACTTCGGAAGAATCTCAAGACTCGAAGATCCTCAAGACTCGGAAGAATCGAAAACTCGAGAGAACCCTCAAGACTCGTAAGATCCTCAAGAATATAAATAAGTTAGATTCAAATTGACGTGGATCAATGAGAGGAAGACAACTAGCCTGAAAAAACTGCAGAACTTACAGAATAGTATAGATTTAAATGTGATTCTCTCCAACGGTAACATTCAAATCCACACTATAAATACAAGGTCTTTCATCATTCTAAAGAGTGGAGAGTGTGACAAAAGATGCTACAGAGCCAAGAAGACATATACTCAAGTATTCCCACCATAGAACACAAGTGCGTAGATATACAAATATATTCAAGAGTGTTCTTAAACTCAATCTAAGCAACCCAAGATATATCATATATTTTAAGAGATTTTCCAAACTTAGCATTGAAATTTAAACAAATGTGGGGGGAAAATCTCAAACTAGTTAGACAAACTTAACCAAACTCAAACCCTATTGTTAGGTAGTTTGTGTGGAGTTGTAAAACATTAAAAATATATGGTTTTAAAGAAAACTCAAAGTAGAAAGAAGTGATAAGTAAGCACTGAAAAAGTGAGTCTTTTCTCCCGAACCACTATACTTCCCGTTTTTATTTTTTATGTTCTTGGATCATTTGTGATAAACAAAACACAACACATGGACTTAAAAAACTGGGTGATAAGTCATGTTTTTTTTTCAAGATTTGAAGGAATTTCCTAAGGACAAACAAGGAGAGTGGATCAAAGGAGCTTTTTGTGTCACCGAACCCTTTTTAAACGAAAAAACTTTGTTGTGTTCTTTATTATTTTTGTTTTCTTATCTTAAAAATATGAAATTTCGATATTTTAGTTTTAATGAAAACCAAAACACATCAACTTAAAAAGCAAAAAGTTTTTGGAATGACGCCAAAACATTAAAATATATGCATCTTTAAAGAAAAGGGTTTTACATGTTTCATCCAGTGATTTCATGATCTTTTTCCGGGACAAACAATTGTTTGTATCGTGAAAACCATGAAAGCGGAAAAAAAAAGATCACTGAAAATGTGATGCAGTGATTCCAGATCTTTTTTTTAAGTCCATGTGTTGTATTTTCTTTAAAGAATGCATATATTTTAATGTTTAAAGCAATAAAGATTATCAAAATAAATTGTTTGGGATATTTTTTTTTAGGAAATGATTTATGCCCAAAACATTATCACCTCCACCTGATCGCCACAAGTGCTAACTTATTGAAGTTTTTTTTGAGTTTTTTGGCGTCAAAACAATTTACAACTCCACACAAACTACCTAACAATAGGGTTTGAGTTTGGTTGGTGTCTCCAACTAGGTTGAGATTTTCCCTTACATTTGTTTAGCCTCAATGCTAAGGTTGGGAAAATCTCTCTAATCTTAGGATATATTTTGGGTTGCTTAGATTGGGTTTAAGAACACTTTGAATATATTTGTATATCTACAGACTTGTGTTCTATGGTGGTAATGCTTGAGTATATGTCTTCTTGGCTCTGTAGCATCTTTTGCCACGTAACAAACCCCAATCATGATTCAACTAAAAGTTACATGATTTCAACAGAATGACAACCCTAAAAAAAGTTACTAGCAATCACTGAATTCAGAAATGGAAATGCATACATTAATGTAACAGCAAGCAGTTTCAACATAAGATGCTGTGGTAATCATTTAGAAAATTAAATAAGTAATCAAAAATATAATCATAACTCACATTCAAGATCATGAGTTCCAGCATCATCAACTAGCAATGTGGCATCCCCAACGAACCCTCTACGACGAAGCAATCGACTCCCAGCCCTACGATTCAAAACCCCTTTCCCCTTAACATCATACTTCTCATTCCCACTCCGAACCACTTCCACTGAACTACACGACGCCGCGCCTTCTATTTCAAGAATCCCATTTACACAATTACCCCCACTAATACTATACCCATATTCTTTGGGGCATTCAGAGTAGCTAAAAGGGATTCTCTGCGTCACAAAGAGCTGAACATCGGAAACTTTCTGAATTGGGAAATCAATTAATAATCTATTGAAACAGAGAGCTTTATTAGGGAAGTTGATAAACATTCCATCACAAGGGCACGGCAGATTCAGCCCAAAGAAACCTAGAAATTTTGATGCAAAATAAACTACGGCCGATGCACAGAGAACCAAGTAGGCTACTGCAAGATCAAGAAACGCAGCTACTAAACCGCTCAAACTCCACATTCGTACGGCCTCGCATGCCATTTCTCATTAAAGTCAACTTGATTTCACCAAAGAATCGAGCTTTTAGAAGAATTAAGAAAAGGGATTCTTGATTTCTCAAAGAAATGAAGGAAATATGAAGGCGATTGAAAGGGGTTGCACTGTAGCTTCTCCTTTGTCGCTTATCTATCAGGCGAAATGCAGTCAGAGGAGGAAACTCCAAAAACAGACGTAAGTAGTTATTGTAATTGTAAGAATAAGAAAAAAGATAACCATGAATCTTATACTAATTACTACGTATAAACCCACAGATACTAATAGCTGAGTAAAAACAGAACACTTATCCACCTGTTTTTTTTTTTGACAGAAACACTTATCCACCGGTGAATCATTATGAAAAGCTATGTTTTAAAAAATCGGAACAGGAAGTTGAGTCGGACAACCCCAAAAAAAGCTGGACCGGGGTTGGATTGAACCGGTGTGACGTTATAATAAATATTATATATATATAGTATGCAAGATTTTTAAAAAAAATATTATATATAGAGTATGATAAGTGAATATAAAACATCTAAAGTCACTTTAAATTTAAATTTTTAAACATAATAGAAATGCACATTAATATAAATAGTTCCAACTTCCAAGTTTGAACTCCTAAAGATAATAGAAATGTCATCAACAATACAAAAATTACAAAAAATCCCTTCTTTTTTTTTTGTTTTTTTGGTGAAAACCTCCGGTTCCCAATTTTCACCCGGTTTTTCCAATTTTTGGGGGGCGGTTCTAGGCACCCCTATTGAGCCGGCCAGCACCGGTTCTCCGGTCCGACCTGCCGGTCGGACCCGAACTTTAAAACATAGATGAAAAGTATTAATACTGTGTCGGAATCATTTTCACCGCTCCTAGGGTTTCCGCCCTAGTGAGGATCCCTGCCGCCATGTGCGGATTTTCCGGCCGGGATCAATCGAAATCCCTAATAGTGATGACGGTGATTCTCGTATCTGCAATTAAGCGGATTGAGGGCCCGATCGCACGGGGATTTGCTGGGAGACTCTGGTTATTTCTACCCGATTATTGGGATTTTTTTATTCATTACCTCATTACGATGTGTTGGTCCCGAAAAACTCGATTTAAAACTCGTAAAATCTCAATGGGAGGTGACTAAAAAAAAATTTCAAATGTGTTATGCAGATTTGCTAAAGTATGTATGACAGTTAATATGAAAGCAAATAAGAACACACATATTTTTATAGTGGTTCAGACAACTCGTCCTACATCCACTCTTCCCTTCATGGGGCACCAACTTAACCAGCTGGACTTAGTTTAACGTGTTAGTCCAACACCCAACAGATGTTTAACGAGCTCTCACTCAATTGGGACTTATCACCCTTACGGGATTGCCTATAGATGTTTAACGAGTTCTCACTCACCTATCAAACTGATTTGGGTAAGGTTTGTTTGGTTTCCAACTAGGTTGAGATTTTTCCTTACATTTGTTTAGCCTCAATGCTAAGGTTGGGAAAATCTCTCTAAGCTTATGATATGACATTTTTGCTTAGATATAATGAAGAACACTCTTGGGTAAATTTGGATATTTAATTCTCTGTGTTCTTGAATGGAAATGCTTGAATATTTGACTTTAATCTTCACTTTGCAGCATCCTCCATTTTTTTCTTTTGAAGATAGTGCAATGTATTTATAGTGTGGATTTGAATATTACCGTTGGAGAGTAAATTCAAATCCATACTAATAGCCTTCCAGCTTTTCTTTGTCCTTTTGCACTGTTGTTTGCAACTTTATGTCACATCCATATATGTGTTGTCATCTTCTCATTCGATGACTTTTTTGTGTGTCTAACGGATCGATAATTCCTTTGACATCGTTCATCTTCTGATTTCCTTTGTTCATCTTCTTTGATTTCGGTCGCAGATTTCTATTCTTTGATCGATCGATCACCACGACGATCGATCAAGACAACAGATCCGTACGACGATCTTTGGATCCGGATCGTGACAAGAAATCGCATCAAAAATCGCTCTAGTAATCACCGCATGATGAACCGCTTCTGATGTCGGTGATATAATAAGCTGCATCGAAAAGCGCACGACAGTCGGCCAGACGTCAATTAACTCGGAACTCATCCTTCTCATCTGATCTCGATCAGCCTCGTCTGATCTCGATCATCTTCGTCTGATTTCATGAGTTCCCCCTTAACTTGTTCTCTCGTTCCTCCTCAACTTGTTAATTGTAGATTTAACTTAAATAACACAAGTTGATAATGTTTTGGCATAATTCATCAAAACTAAAATATCCCAACAATTTCCCCCTTTTTGATAATGATGCCAGAACTAACTAACAATAAAAAAATATATACGAGAAAAACGGTGTTAGTTAAACAAGTGAAACGATGAAGAATGTTGTATGAATTTTAAAAAAAATGATGAGAAGGTGATTATCAACCTCCATGAATTTTATAAAATTTATGAATTTTAAACTAAATGGGTTTTAACAAAAAAGATCAGTTCAGGTGGTCACATTAAAAGCTAGTGAACTTTTGAACCCCTGCATTGATACCACTTGTTGGTCCCGAAAAACCCGATTTAAAACTCGTAAAATCTCACTGGGAGGTGACTAAAAAAAAATTTCAAATGTGTTATGCAGATTTGCTAAAGTATGTAAGACAGTTAATATGAAAGCAAATAAGAACACAAGTATTTTTATAGTGGTTCGAACAACTCGTCCTACATCCACTCTTCCCTTCATGGGGCACCAACTTAACCAACTGGACTTAGTTTAACGTGTTAGTCCAACACCCAATAGATGTTTAACGAGCTCTCACTCAATCGGGACTTATCACCCTTACGGGATTGCCTATAGATATTTAATGAGTTTTTACTCACCTACAAACTTAACCTATCAAACTGATTTGGGTAAGGTTTGTTTGGTTTTCAACTAGGTTGAGATTTTCCCTTACATTTGTTTAGCCTCAATATTAAGGTTGGGAAAATCTCTCTAAGCTTATGATTTGACATTTTTACTTAGATATAATGAAGAACACTCTTGGGTAAATTTGGATATTTAATTTTCTGTGTTCTTGAATGGAGATGCTTGAATATTTGACTTTAATCTTCACTTTGCAGCATCCTCCATTTTTTTCTTTTGAAGATAGTGCAATGTATTTATAGTGTGGATTTGAATATTATCGTTGGAGAGTAAATTCAAATCCATACTAATAGTCTTCCAGTTTTTCTTTGTCCTTTTGCACTGTTGTTTGCAGCTTTATGTCACATCCATATATGTGTTGTCATCTTCTCATTGGACAGCTTTTTGTGTGTCTAACGGATCGATCACTTCTCGACATTCGTTTCATCGTCTTTGATTCATTGTTCATCTTTGGCCGATTTCTTTATTCATCTTCTTTGATTTTGTCGCCTTTGATCAAATCACTCGATCGAGATCAAGACAAACAGATCAGTCCGTGATCAGATCTGGATCAGATCGAAGAACCATCGATTGCTAAAATGTTAGTAATCTGATGTAAGATCAATTCTGATAAAGAATCGCATCGTAAAGCGCACGACAGTCGGTTTCAGACGTCGATTGACTCGGAACTCATCCTTCTCATCTGATCTCAATCAGCCTCGTCTAATCTCGATCATCTTCGTCTGATTTCATGAGTTCCCCCTTAACTTGTTCTCTCGTTCCTCCTCAACTTGTTATCTGTAGATTTAACTTAAATAACACAAGTTGATAATGTTTTGGCATAATTCATCAAAACTAAAATATCCCAACACGTTGGTTTTTCTTGATTGTTGTTTTTCTTTCTGTTCTTCTGTTAATTATGCGATGGCGGATAACATTCAGGAACTATGGAATAGATTCATTCTTTCTGAGTTGGAAGAATCAGAGGTTGTTCTTGAATCTGATATTGTTAGCCCTATATGTATAGGTTAAGTCTTGAAGGAGATCAGAAAATCAGACAAAACAGAAGATCAGAAGATCAGACAAGTCAGATAGTCAGATAATCAGGGGAAGACAAGAAGCTGAAGAACAGAAAACCTGAAGATCAGATGACTATCAGAAGTACAAGACCAGAAGACCTACATCAGAAGAATAATGAAGAGTGCTAGTTGTGCTAAGACAACTTGCATCAGAAGACCCAATCAAGTAGACTGATCAGTTTTATCTGATCAGGTCAGCTCATATCAGGTGACAATTGGAGAATCACCAGATCATGTGAGTTAATCAGACAAGAAGAATGTCAACCTGAGTTGGTAGATCAAACACTTAATAAGTGTACTTGTTAACCAATGAGAATGAGACACGTATGAACGAATCTGGTTATGCGGGATTTGGTGCTGCACAGTCAAATGGTTAGAAAGGACTAACTTACATGCTTTTGGCCATGCCGTCCCTGAAGCATGTCACATCAAGCCTGCAAGCTACCTAAAATAGCCTGAAATTCAAATTGCTCTCCAACGGCTTTTTGATTTCAAGGTCTATAAATATGGGATCAGCCTTCATAGTAAGGTTACGGAAATTATTATCAAGCTCAAGCTCAAGCAAGATTTCCGCACGTAGAACACAACTCAAGATTCATTTTAAGTGGTCATCCCATAAAGTTCTTAGCATAGAATTCTTATCCTTTTGCTTTAGGCTACTCAAATACTAGTTTTCGATTTCTTATACCCAAAACCAAAAGTTAGGAGTTTGTTTTGAAGATTTTAGACTAGGGAGAACTCTTGAAACATCTTGAAACATCTGTAATCTTTGTGTTGGACTAACACATTAAACTAAGTCCAGTTGGTTAAGTTGGTGCCACTGCTGATAGGGAAGAGTGGACGTAGGACAGGTTGTCCGAACCACTATAAAATCTTGTGTGCATTATCTAATTTACCTGTTTTACACTTGGCACACTACTTGTTAAAATATTGCATCCATATTTCGAGTCTAAACCAAATTTGTATCAAGCAACTGATCTGATCAGTTTGACACTTTGTCATGTGACTAAAAACAGATAACTCAGAATTCTGATTTAACAAAACTGGTTTTTTCACATGGGTAAAATTTAGCTTCCGCACATCAGTTAAACTGATAGACACCGAACTGATCTGCCCTTAGGCGATCAGTAAGTTTGATATCAGTCCAATTTGATTCACATGCACTCTGATCAGACATACTTGCTATTCACACCTGATCCTACAAAAAGTTTTTAGAAGTGTATTCACCTCTCCCCTCTAGACTTCTGCCCTCACGAAAACCCGTTCGGGACCTACACTAGGGGTGCTCCCATTGTCTCTCATTTATTTTTTGCAGACGATAGTTTGGTTTTCTTTAGAGACACTCAATCGGATTGTGCAAATTTGAAAACTTGCCTGGTTCAATACGAAATAGCTTTTTTGGCCGATTAACTTCGACAAATCTAAGAATCACCTTTAGCCTTAAATCGATGCACGTGCTAAGGAACACATCCGATTAGGCCTAAACATGGTAGTTTGTCAAGGCCATGAAGTGTACTTGGGTTGCCCTTTCTCTCTTCAGAGTAAAGAGGTTACAATTCGCTATTTACGGGGCGGGCGGGTGGCGAAAAAAATTGATGGGTGGGGATCGAAGCATTTCTCAAAAGGAGGACGTGAGGTCCTTATTAAATCTATAGGCAAAAGCGGTGCCATCCTATGATATGACATGTTTTCGTATTCCCGGTTCGATTTGTGAGGATATGGAGCGTCTCTGCTGTAATTTCTGGTGGGGATCGAAAGAAGTAGGCAACAAAATTCATTGGTGTACATGGGATGAATTATGTAAGCCAAAATACGAAGGAGGGCTGGGATTTCGGAAGTTGGTTGAGTTCAATAAGGCACTATTGGCTAAGAAACTATGGCGAATTATATCCGATCCGATGTCGTTTGCTGCACGTCTCTTCAAGGCACATTACTTCAAACATGTGGATGCGTTAGATGCGGTTTCTGGGGCTGGGTCTTCGTATGTTTGGAGATCCCTTTGTTGGAGTAAAGATTTACTTGAACCAGGGCTCTGCTGGAACATCAAAGACGGTTCATTGATTCACATTTTTTGTGATTCTTGGGTAAATGGATTAGAAGGAGGTCGTATCACTTCCGTGATCGCTTCGGTTCAATCGGTCTCGAGGTTTATTACGGATGAGTGATACTGGGATGACAGATTGATTCAACAGGCATTCTTACCGTACGAGACCTCTGCTATTCAGAATACTCCAATTCTCCCGTCTTTGCCTTATGATAAACGCTACTGGTTCCCAGAAAAGAAAGGGCAATACAACATGAAATCGGGATATAGGTTGTATTGGAGGATGTTGGGAGATGAATTTAATAAAGAGTTTTGATTAGATCCCAAAACCCCTGAGTATGACATGTTCAGGATAATCTTGATAGTCTGAGTCAGGTTTCAGTATAGAATTGTTAAGGAAGATATCTGCACCATGTATAGTCAGCAGATATAGATCAGGGAATTTTAAGTATACTGAAGACTCAGAAGATACTGAAGACTCAGAAGACTCTAAAGAATCAGAAGATACTGAAGACTCAGAGGATACTGAAAACTCAGTAGTTACTGAAGACTCAGGTAGATCTGAATGTTCAGAGGCACTGAAGAATATCTATCTGAGTGCATGGAAAACTGAGGAAAACGCACATCTACAAAAGAATAGATGTTTCCCAAAACATTCAAGAACAGACAAAAGGAACTAAGACTAAGTGTTGTTTAAGGTTGTCTCATTCAGAGAGATTGACCTAAAAAGAGCTGTTTTGCTTGTCTACATTCACTGAAGACAAGAACCAATCAGAGGAAGACAAAACTGTATTTTACTAACACTGAAAGCGACAGGCCACTGAATTTTGTCAGTAGTACTATGTTCCAGACTGCAAAAAATTGGTGATTGGCTACATGGCTGCATATTTCCTAAAACATGCAAGGGAGTGTTCAAACACTAAAAATAGTCGTTCATCAATAACCAGAAGTGGAAACTCTTGAAGCTATCTCTTCCAACAGATAGTTTTTCAATGAGTAACCATTGGAGAAGTTGCCTATAAATACCAGTGATCTCCAACATTGAGAGGTTACGGGAAATTACAGCAACTCAAGAGCTCATTCGTATTCTTGCAAATTGAAGCACTCGAAAACCCTAGAATTTCCCAAGTGTTTCACATTGGAGAGAGCTCATTACACTAAGCCTAGATTTGATAGATATATCCTAAGCTTAGAGAGATATCATAGTCTTTGTATTTGTACTCATTGTAAAAGGATATCTCACCCTAGTTGGAAACCAACCCAAACCCAAACCCTTTGATAAGTTAGTTTGTGTGTGTGATTTGTTGGTGAGTTAGAGTTGTAAAGAGTGAGTAAGCTGCAGGTTAGTCAGCCAGAAAACTCTAGATGAGAAGTTAGTAAGCTACTTGTGGTAGTCTGAAAACTTGTGTGTGTTGAGTTAGTAAGCTGCAGTGAGTCAACCAGAAAACTCAAGGTAGAAAAGTGAGTAAGCTGCAGTGAGTCAGCCTGAAAGCTTTAGGAAGTGTGTTAAGGAATTTCTCTAAAGATCAAAGAGAGTGGATGTAGGAGCTTGAGTCTCTGAACCACTATAATTGCTGTGGTGTTTGCTTTCTATTCTGCATTCTATTTGTTGCATATTTCACTGAAAGCATACTTTACTGATATTCAGTTGGAACCAATCAACTGAACTTACATCAAATTGATCACAGCCTTAACCACTGTTTTATTAAGGAAGAGATTTTCAGCAAGCTAAAACGAGTATAAACTTAGGGCCAACCATTCCGCACTCTTGAGTAGCTAGAACAGATAGTTACCAAACTGAACCAACTCTACTGAGTGTTCAGTAAGATAATTATCTGATCCAAGCTCATCAGGATCTCTGATAAAACTCAGGATCAGTTGGGCTAATCTGAAGCTTCTTAAAGCAGCTCATGATCATTGTCTCAGTAGACTTTGACTCAGGGCAATTTGTGCTTCCCAGGGCAAAATTCTCAGGACTTCCTGACTCATCTGATCTCAGTGAAGAAATTTTTTAAAAATCCTTGAACACGTGTATTCCCCCCATACACGTGTGAGACTCATTTGCACCGGGACCAACAAGTGGTATCAGAGCAGTGATTAATTTTGACCACTTGCTTTGGTAACCATAGTCTATTTTGGTGAAAGACTTTGGTGGTCTACTGAATAGATCTTACTGCTGATATCTTACAAGGCTCATTCATCATGCCTTCTAAGAAACTTCCTATGTTCTCTGTTGAGAGCTATGACCTATCGAGATTGAGAATGCAGGCACATCTGTATTCTAAGCATGAAAGAATGTGGAGAGTGGTTTCTGAAGGACCATTCAAATACACTGTTGTGAATCCCAGAATTACTGATACTGAGAGGAATGATCCAAGATATGAATTTCCAAAACCTGATGATTAACTTACTCCTGATGAGAGAAAGTTAGTCAATTTGGACTACATTGCTAAAGATACTTTATATAGCACTATTGATGATGGTGTTATGGGGATGATTTCTCACTGTGAAACTGCCAAAGAAATATGGGACACACTTACTATCATGTGTCAAGGCACTGATCATATTAAAGAAAACAAACTTTCTGTTGCTATTGGAAAGTTTGACAGCTTTGAAATGGAAGATGGTGAATCCATTGACAAACTGAAAGTCAGATTCACTAGCATTATGAATGATCTGAATGCTCTTGTGAAAAGATACCCACAGAGAGAAGTGGCACTGAAAATTCTTAGAGGATTATCCAAGAAATGGGATATACATGTTGTGATGATTGAAAACACCAAAAATATTGATTCCATGCCATACCAACAAGTTTTCTCTGAACTGAAAGCTTATGAGTTTGTGATTGACAAGAAAACTAAGAAATCTGATAGGAAAGATGATTTTTCATCTAGCAAAAATGTGGCTTTCAAAGCCAAAGAGAAATCCTATAAATCTAGAGAGTCTGAGAACTCACTTGCCAAAAATCAGGACGAGCAAGAGGATAAGCTAGTACTGATGGCAATGAGGTTTGAAAGACTCAATAGCAGATATGGAAAATACAAGAAATATTACAGGAACCATAGGTACAAGAACAGGAATAACTCAGAAGCTAAGGACAGATCCACTGAGAAAAGAAAGGACCACAAAACTGAAGGATCTTCATCCAGGAAAAAGGACTCCAAGACCAAGGAGGAAAGTGATCAGGATGATGATACCAACAGATGCTACAACTGCCAGAAGAAAGGTCACTTTCAGTATGATTGTCCTGAGCTGAGTGCAAAAGAAAAAAAGGAGAGACAAGCCAAGAGAGACAGAAAGATCTCCAGCAAGAAGGCTATGATTGCTGAAGAAGAAGAACAATCTGAAGAAGGATCCAGGTCTTCAGATGAGATATTCTCAGATGGTGACAGTGATGATGTCTGCCTTGTTGCTATGGAGGAGGTAAATTCTTCTATCTCTGTTGTTGCTCCTACACAAGCACCCGAGTTATCAAGTTCATCTGTAACCAGTAACTTTGACATGATGGATTCTTTTGAGAATCTTATGAAGGACTATTATGTGTTACAAGAACTACTCATAGAAACTCAAGAGCAGAACAAGGAACTGACTGCTGAGAATCTGAAGTGGAAAGACTCTAATACTGCTGAAATCACTTCTCAACTAATGGGAACTACTGATGAACTAGATGTTCTGAAAGTACAACTCTCAGAAAAAGAGAAAGTGATAGAGACCCTGAATAGAAAATTAGAGAAATCCACTGAGGAGATTCAGCTTATCAGAACTGAGTTCAATGACCTCTTTTAGAAGCATGAAACTCTAAAGAAAAGTGAGGATAGTGCGCAGAGAAAGTTAGCTCTATTGAATTCTGCATCTAAAGTAATAGATGAAATTCAGAGTTATCAAAGACCTACAACTATAAAGGCTGGATTGTGATATAATCCAGGGGGGACCTCACAAGGTCTTCTCAGTATTGTTTCTAGTAGCATTAAGACTGTCTTTGTTAAACCAGTGGCATGTACTAATTTTCTTACTGAAGAACAGCCCAGTGTTTTGGACAAGGGTAAAGGACCTATGGTTTCAGAAAAACTGAAGGTTCAGGGAAGAAAGCCCAAACCTCAGGAAAATGATAGAAAACCTGAACACTCAAGAGGGAAATTTTCAAGGCCAAGATTTCAAAGACTCAAAGCTAAGAATACCAACCGAGAGATCTCAGAGATGAAACCATCAGAGGAATTTTCAGAAGAGAAACACTCAGCAGAGATATTCTCAACTGAAAAGACCAAGTCCTCAGGTTACTGAGAGACCACAATTTCTATACAGGCAACCTAAACCCCACTTGCATAAGGGTAAAGGTTTCCTGAACCCAAGTCAGCAGAGACAAAGACCAGCTGCACCAAGGCCAAAGCATTTGAACAAGAGGCCTGAACCAAAGAAGAACTCTAAGGCTCATGTTCATGCTAAGGCTGACACTCATACACAGGGTACTGCCAAGGCACCTAGGGTGGTGAATGTGTATGTAGATGTTTATGGGAGACAAATCAGTCACTTTAAAGTAATTAGAGTTGTCAGGCAGATTTGGGTTCCAAAAGGTACAACTAACCTGGTAGGACCCTACACAAAATGGGTACCTAAGACCTGATCTGTTTTTCAGGTGAAGGAAAAGGGCACTGAGCTGAATGAAGACAACATAGCCTTGATGAGTGGAAATAAAGTAGCACCTACTACATGGTATTTGGACAGTGGATGTTCAAGACATATGGCAGGATACAAACATCTACTCACTAACTATGTTGAGCAAAAAGGCCCTCAGATTACATTTGGAGACAACTCCAAAGGACAGACTGAAGGATATGGAATTCTTGAAGTTGATTCTGTTCATATCCATGGTGTTTCATATGTGTCTGGTTTAAAGCATAACTTGCTTTCATCAATTCTGTGACAAAGGATTCAGTGTTGAGTTCTCAAAGAACTTATGTTATGTGAAAGACAATGCTTCACAAAAAATTCTAGTGACTGGTACTAGAAAGGGAAATGTGTATCTTGCTGATTGGAGATCAACTCCTAAAGATACATGTTTGGTTGCAAAAAGTTCCACATATACCTGTTGGTTGTGGCACAAAAGACTGAATCACTTAAACTTCAAAACCCTGAACAAACTTGCAGGATTAGCACTTGTGGGGGTTACCCAATGAAGTGTTCAGTAAAGATCATATATGTGATGCTTTTCAGAAAGGAAAACAAATAAGAGCATCATTCAAAAGCAAAGTAGAAGTTTCTACTGACAGAATACTACAATTGTTACATATGGATCTCTTTGGTCCAGTAACACCTGTGAGCACTAATGGCAGGAAATATACACTTGTGGTAGTTGATGACTATTCTAGATACACATGGGTCATATTATTACTCAGTAAGAAGGAGACTCAGACAAAACTGCCAGAACTACTGAAAAGACTCAGTACTGAAAAGAATCTGAGTGTGGTCAAAATCAGATCAGATAAAGGCACTGAATTTATCAACCATATTATATCTGATTATTATGAAACAAATGGAATAACTCATGAAACATCAGCTGCAAGGACCCCACAACAAAATGGTGTTGCTGAAAGAAGAAATAGGACTCTGAAAGAAATTGCAAGAACAATGATTGCTGAAGCTAATATTCCTAAGAGATTTTGGGCTGAAGCTATCAACACTGCATGCTACTCTCAGAACAGATCCATGCTGACAAAGAATCAAGGAAAAACACCTTATGAGCTGTGGAATGAAAGGAATCCTCTTGTTTCTTTCTTTTGTGTGTTTGGTTGTAAGTGTTTCATACACAATAATGGTAAAGATCAGTTGAAGACTTTTGATAGCAAAGCTGATGAAGGGATATTCTGAAATCAGTAAAGCCTTCAGAGTTTACAACTGTAGGACTCTTATTGTGGAAGAAACACCTCATGTTGTTTTTGATGAGTCTACTTGTGTTCAGAAGAAACAGGAACATGACCCAGGAGATATAATCAAGAGAATCACCAGACTAAGCCTGAAGAAGAAGGATAAAACATCCTGTGAGCCTGAAAAGAAGAAGTCAATCACTTTCTATGAATGGAGTGAATCTGACTCAGATAAAGAAGCTCAGGATGGAAATAATCAGGATGGTGAGACTCAGGACAATAATTCTCCACTGAAGGAAAGCCAACACACTGAAGCTGACCAATCTGAACATACACCAGTTCAGACTCAGGTATGTAATGCCGATGAAGATGTGGTCACAGCTGAGGTAAACTCTGAATCTATCAACCAAGGGGGAACAAATGTCTCTGACAATGTTCTGAATGGAATTTCCCCTGAGGAAGATGATTCACTCTCTCCTTTTCTGTTGTTCCCTGAATTTAATGAACTGTCTTAACCTAACATTTCTGATGTTGAGGATACTACAGAAGGGGGAACATCCAGGAGAAGATGGTTGGATAATCATCCTACAAGTCAGATTGTGGGTGATCTATCAGAAGGAGTTAAAACAAGAAGGTTCCATGGAGAAAGTGATTTGTTCTGTTGCTTCCTATCTGAAAAAGAACCTACTGAGATTGAAGAAGCTCTTCAAGATTCATTCTGGATTACTGCTATGCAAGAAGAGCTGAATCAGTTCACAAGAAATGAAGTTTGGGAGCTAGTGGACAAACCTAAGAGGCACAATGTGATTGGAACTAAGTGGGTGTTAAAAAATAAGAGAGATGAAAACAACAACATTGTAAGAAACAAGACAAGGCTAGTTGCACAAGGTTATTCCCAAGAAGAAGGCTTGGATTATGATGAAACCTTTGCACCTGTTGCAAGACTAGAAGCCATCAAAATGTTTCTTGCATATGCTACCCACATGAAATTCACAGTCTATCAAATGGATGTGAAAAGTGCATTTCTGAATGGTGTGCTTAAAGAAGAGGTTTATGTGGAACAACCTCCTGGTTTCAGACAGAATGATCAAGTTTACAGGCTCATGAAAGCCTTGTATGGTCTTAAACAAGCACCCAGAACATGGTATGATACACTCTCTCAATTTCTTACTAATCATGGTTTTACCAAAGGAACAGTTGATAGAACCTTGTTCTGGATAGAAGATGGGAATGATATTTTACTAGTTCAGGTTTATGTGGATGACATCATATTTGGATCTCCAAACCATCAGATGTGTGAGAAGTTCTCATCTCTGATGAAAGGAAAGTTTGAGATGTCTATGATGGGGGAGATGAATTTCTTTCTTGGACTTCAGGTGAAACAGACTAAGGAATGAATTTTCATCAATCAAGCAAAATACACCAGAGATCTAATTGCTAAGTATGGTGTACAGAATTGCAATGCAGTTAGAATTCCTATGAATACTAACTACAAGATGGATCCTGATCCTGAAGGCAAATCAGTAAATCACACTGATTATAGAGGGATCATTGGATCATTGCTATATCTCACAGCAAGTAGGCCTGACATCACATTTGCAGTTGGAATATGTGCGAGATACCAAGCTAATCCTAAGGCTAGTCACATGGAGGCTGCCAAAAAGATTCTGAAATATCTTAAAGGCACTGTGAACAGAGGATTATGGTATCCAGCTGATGATAACCTTGAATTAACTGATTATTCAGATGCTAATTACGGAGGATGTAGAATTGACAGGAAGTCTACTACAGGAACTTATCAATTTCTTGGAAGCAAACTGATATCATGGTTTTCAAAGAAACAGACCTCAGTAGCAACCAGTACTACTGAAGCTGAATACATGGCTGCAGGAAGCTGTTGTGCACAAATTCTTTGGCTCAGACAACAATTGAGGGATTATAAGATTATAGCCAATGAAGTACCTATATTCTGTGATAATAATAGTGCAATTGCTATTACACAAAATCCAGTATTGCACACCAGATGTAAGCATGTTGATATCAGACATCACTTCATCAAAGATCATGTTGAAAAGAAGGATATCCGAATGGATAAAATTCATACTGATAAACAAAGAGCTGATATCTTGACTAAACCTTTGGCTGAATCAAGATTTCAAGAACTATCAGTTGAATTAGGTATGTTGGATCCAGGTGAATAAGGTAAATCTGAAAAATTGAAGGTCAGATGCATGAAGTTTTTCAGGTTCCACTGAAAAACTCAGGATAAAAATAAAAGCCCTGAACACTGAGTCTTGGGAAACTCAGTAAATTTGAAGTTCAGAACTCAGTTTTATACTGACTTTTTATCAAGGTCAAAACTCAGTAAGACTGATGGTTAAAATTAGTCTGAATAAGTTATTGACTCGTGCACCTCATTTATTGTCTAACTGGATCTCAGAAATCATTTGCAATAAATGATAAAACACCTTAGGAAATAATTGGGCGGGACATTTGAAATTCTCGAGGAAAGTCAATGGTCTGCAGAAACAGTAATTAAAAGTATTGTTCATAAATCACCATTACGGATAAAAATGGAGGCTAGTACTCTCTAGTTGTCCTTTCAACTACCCAATTTTAGCCTAAATTAATCCTAACCGTTGATTCTTTCAAATCTGCACGATTATTCTTGGATCAAACCTTTTAAAAATATATACTCTTTCAAACTTCCTTTATACGCTATTTCAAAAACCTCCGTTTTCTCAAAATACCCTGCTTTCAAAAACCTCCGTTTACCCAGAGTTATCTTCAAACATCAAAACCCTTCACAAAAAAAATTCTCCAAAATGACGCTCACAATCTTTGATAAACTTGCTATCTCCAACAAACCTTGCTTTGAGAATGTTGTTTCTCTAGATGGTACAGCAAATGCAGCACATGAGGAAGAAGCGCTGCACATGATCCGTTTGGCTAAACTCACCTGCCTGGTCGCGAATCGCCCAGATGCAGAATACTCAAGAGAGGTAATCGAATTCGTAGCCAATATGCAACTTGATGATGATAATTGCATAGACTCTAGGATTACTGTCTCTCATTTGGTTCATGGTGAAAAATATATGAATTTTGTTAGAGAGCTCTACATTATTCCTAAGAACTTGAATGTTGTCTATGAGTTAAATGATAGAGGGGAGAACCCTACTTTGTACATGATGGGTAGGGAGCAAGAATATTTGGATGGGATTGTGGAAGCACCTGTTAAACTTGAGGCCACATTGAACAAGAAGTATTAGAAACCCAAGTATCGGGTACTTCTTGACATTGTGAGCAGATGCCTCATGAGTGGGACTGGAAGTCTTGAACAGATTAGTAAGCCTAAGCTGAGGTTGATGGCTGCTATTGAAGACTCTCCTTCCAGAGCATTTAATTGGTTGCAATATCTGATAACAATAGTCAGTGATCAAGCTGATCATGTAAAAAAGGAGAAGGATGATACTATTGTGATCAAGAAAAGGATATTACACGCCACCAAGATTGCTTTCATCTTGGAAACTTGCAGAGAAGAGGAATATATTTTTGCAGACTCAAGAGCTTTTCCTATATCCAAAATAATGTTCAGATCAACAAAGAAGGGATACGAGGCAGGAAGGAAAAGCCTACCGAGTCTCAAGAGGAGACTGCTAAAGAAGAAGCTGAGGAAGATATTCAAGTGGTTGAATCCGAAAGAGAAACAAGGAAAACAGTTCAGCAAGCCACTGAGTCAAGTATGGAGGAGGACAAGCAAGCTAGGGGGAAGACCCTACTGAAAGTAAAGAGGGAGGCTGGAGAGAAATTGAAAACAAAAGTCTTAGCCCCTCAGAAAAGAAAAAGGCTTCAGACAATTGCTGAGAAAGAAGCCAGTGAAACCGAAGGAAGCCAAACTGAAACTTAGCAAGGTCTGAAATAGCCACTCCAGGTGTTAGCACAGGTGGTGAAAAATATTGAAGAAAAGGAGGTTGCTGAGGAGGAGAATGTGTTTTATGAAGTAATGAAAACCTCAATTTCCAAAGATAAAATCTCTCAAGAAATCTTTACAGGTTCCCAACAACCTGCTAAGGATAGCCAAATACAGATCCCACCCTCACACCCCTCAGAGCCACATGAATCCCAGGATATTCTGAATCTCGATGCTTTACTCTCTGAACCATTCCTTGATCCATCTGACCTACAAATTATCCAACCTACTGAGAAAACAGTTCCTCTACCACTACAGAAAGGTGAAGCTGAGGAAGCTGAGTGAAGAAACAAAGGTGAAAGATTTGTCCTGGATAGATATCCTGAGCTCACTGAATTCCCTGACCTTCAGGATCTATTCATCAAATTGAGGACAACAGTTTACATCCTGAATTAGACTTTGCCTGAGATGCTGAATATTGCTGCATTCAGAGGAGAAGAATGGTGGTCTGAAGAAACAACAATTCTTACTAAATTTTTAGGATCCAGGAAGACAAAACTCAGGATGAAGGTCTCAGATTTTGATGACTTAGTCAAAAGAAAGATTGCTGAGAGGAAACCGAGTGGCACAGAAGAAAGTAGTGAGAAAGCTGAACCTGAAAAGGACAAAGATGGAAATGGAGAAAAAGGTCCTGAACCTGAGAAGAAGGACACTCAAGCTGAGAAGATCATTACAGCTGCTATTACTGAAATTCCTCAGACTGAAGATAGACCCCTTCAGGTGTCTTTTGGCACTACTATTCATTATGCCAAAATTACTGAAGAACCTATCATTAAGTTTGTTGATTTTGGTATGCAGACTGAGGTTCAATCAAACTATACATCTTGTTGGGATATTTTAGTTTTGATAAATTATGCCAGATAACAAGTTAAGGGGGAACGAGAGAAAAAATTGAGGGGGAACTCACGAAATCAGAAGTAGATGATCGAGATCAGAGGAGGCTGCAGACGAGACTGATCGAGATCAGATTAGTTAGATGAGTTCCGGAGTCAACTGATGAGCTGTGCAAATCAAATGTGAAGAAAAGCTAAAGCCAGCAAATCAGAAGAGAAGGTTGCAGATCAGAAGATGAGCAGATGAGACTGATCAAGATCAGACGTGATCGAGATCAGATATGAAGAGGAGCAGATGAGACTGATCGAGATCAGACGTGATCGAGATCAGATGTGATCAAGATCAGATGTGATCGAGATCAGATATGATAAACTGATATGCTAACCTGATGTATTGACCTGATGCTATCCTGATATGTTGATTTGAAGAAATGTTGATCTGATCAGTCAAACTGATCAGATCAGGCAAGAAGAAATCATATAGCTTGAGTCAAGTGACCTGAGGGTCAGTAAGTAAAAGTGACCTGAGGGTCAGGATGTCTAAATTCAGAAGAGCTGAACTCAGTAAGCCTGATCAGACAAGGTCCGCTGAAGAGAAGTCTGCTGAATCAAGAAACCCGAAGGCTCAGATAACCTGAAGGCTCAGATAGAACTGAAGATACTGAGACTCAGAAGAAACTGAAGAATATAGCCGTTAGATTCAGCTGACGTGGACCAATGAGAGGAAGACAACAAGCCTGAAAAAGCTGCAAAAAGCTACAGAATAGTATGGATTTGAATGTGATTCTCTCCAACGGTAACATTCAAATCCACACTATAAATACAAGTTCTTCCTTCATTATTAAGTGTGGAAGAGTGTGGAGAATGTGGCAAACGATGCTACAGAGCTAAGAAGACATATACTCAAGCATTCCCACCATAGAACACTGAGCAAAAAATACACGCATATATTCAAGAGTGTTCTATCCTAGATCTAAGCACAAATACTATATCCTAAGCTTAGAGAGATTTTCCCATCCTTACAATTGAGGCTAAACAAATGTAAGGGAAAATCTCAACCTAGTTGGAAACTAACAAATCTTTACCCAAACCCAAAAGTTAAGGTTAAGTTTGTTTTGCAAGATTTCAGACTAAGGTTTCTAGTTCTGATTTCTGGGATCAGTTGAGTGTGAACTCGGTAAACATCTAGCAATCCTGAAAGGGAGGGTAGGTAATCCCGTGAGGGTGATAAGTCCCGTTTGAGTGTGAACTCGGTAAACATATGTTGGGTGTTGGACTAACACGTTAAACTAAGTCCAGTTGGTTAGGTTGGTTAAGTTGGTGCCCCTTGTGATAGGGAAGAGTGGATGTAGGAGTTGGACTCCGAACCACTATAAAATCGTGTGTTCTTTATTGCTTTATGTTCTTACTTGCCATATGCATTCGATTATAAGAAGAACACACATCGTTCTTAAAAGCAAAAAGAAAAAATTAGAATCACTCTGCCCTCACCCCTGTTTTTATATGCATCACATTACATGTTTCTTCCGCACGCGCAAATGGGTTTTCGACACAAAAATCGGGACCAACAAGTGGTATCAGAGCGGGTAGTTCAAAAGGTCACTATTTTCAAAGTGAACATCTGAACTGATACCAACAATTGGTATCAGAGCGGGATCAGAGCTGGTAGTTCAAAAGTTCACTATTTTCAAAGTGAACATCTGAACTAATACCAACAATTGGTATCAGAGCGGGCAGTTCAAAAGGTCACTATTTTCAAAGTGAACATCTGAAATGATACCAACAATTGGTATCAGAGCGGGTAGTTCAAATAGTCACTATTTTCAAAGTGAACATCTGAACTGATACCAACAAGTGGTATCAGAGCGGGAGTTCAAAAGGTTCACTGATTTCAAAGTGACAACCTGAACTGATCTATTTTAAAACCCGTTTTGAACTGATACCAACAAGTGGTATCAGAGCGGGTAGTTCAAAAGGTCACTATTTTCAAAGTGAACATCTGAACTGATACCAACAAGTGGTATCAGAGCGGGTAGTTCAAAAGGTCACTATTTTCCAAGTGAACATCTGAACTGATACCAACAGTTGGTATCAGAGCAGGAGTTCAAAAGTTCACTATTTTTCAAAGTGACCACCTGAACTAATCTATTTTAAAACTAAAACCCGATCTCTGTATAAATGCATATATTTTAATGTTTTGGCTTCATTATCAAAAAGGGGGAAATTGTTGGGATATTTTAGTTTTGATAAATTATGCCAAAATATTATCAACTTGTGTTTTTGAAGCTAATCTACAGATAACAAGTTAAGGGGGAACGAGAGAACAAATTCGAAGGAACTCACGAAATCATAAGTAGATGATCGAGATCGACGAGGTCAAGAGACGAGACCGACGAGATCGATGAGTTTGATGAGTTCCGAGTCAATCGATGAGTCAGGCAAATCAAATGTGAAGAAAAGCTAAAGCCAAAGAATCGTAAGAGAAGGTCATAGATCAAGAAGATGAGACATGATTGAGATCGATATGATAAACAGATGAGACCGATGAGATAACGGATCGATATGATAAACCGAATGTTAACCTCGATGATGCTATGCTATCCCGATATGTTGATTTGAAGAATGTTGATCCGACAACCGAATCGATCGGATCAAAAGAAGAAATCGATATCCCGAGTCAAGTGAATGAGGGAGGGTCAAAGTAAAAGTGACTGAGGGTCAGGATGTCCGGACCGAAGAGCCAACTCGAGAAGCCTCGAGTGTCAAGATGTCCGACGTATAAGGTCCGCCAAGAGAAGTCTCAATCAAGAAACTCAAGGCTCGGGGATAACTCAAGGCTCGGGGATAACTGAAGGCTCGGATAGAATCAAGATCCCGAGACTCTAAGAAATCAAGAATATAATAAGTTAGATTCAAATTTGACTGGACCAATGAGAGGAAGACAACAAGCCTAAAAAAAAGTCGCAAAAAGCTACTGAGAATAGTATGGATTTGAATGTGATTTCTCCAACGGTAACATTCAAATCCACACTATAAATACAAGTTCTTCCTTCATTATTAAGTGTGGAAGAGTGTGGAGAATGTGGCAAACGATGCTCTGAGAGCTAAGAAGACATATACTCAAGCATTCCCACCATAGAACACTGAGCAAGAAATACACGCATATATTCAAGAGTGTTCTATGCTAGATCTAAGCACAAATACTATATCCTAAGCTTAGAGAGATTTTCTCATCCTTAGCATTGAGGCTAAACAAATGTAAGGGAAAATCTCAACCTAGTTGGAAACCAACAAATCTTTACCCAAACCCAAAAGTTAAGGTTAAGTTTGTTTTGCAAGATTCAAGACTAGGGTTTCTAGTTCTGATTTCTGGGATAGGTTGAGTGTGAACTCGGTAAACATCTAGCAATCCCGAAAGGGAGGGTAGGCAATCCCATAAGGGTGATAAGTCCCGTTTGAGTGTGAACTCGGTAAACATCTGTTGGGTATTGGACTAACACGTTAAACTAAGTCCAGTTGGTTAGGTTGGTTAAGTTGGTGCCCTTTGTGATGGGGAAGAGTGGATGTAGGAGTTGGACTCTGAACCACTATAAAATCGTGTGTTCTTTACTGCTTTATGTTCTTACTTGCCATATGCATTCGATTATAAGCAAAACACACATTGTTCTTAAAAGCAAAAAGAAAAAAATAGAATCACTCTGCCCTCACCCCTGTTTTTATATGCATCACATTACATGTTTCTTCCGCACGCGTAAATGGGTTTTCGACACAAAAACCGGGACCAACTCATCTCATGCTCAAATGATTGATCTGGCTCCAATCTTGGATGAACTGAAGAAAGTTGAGCCAATGACAGCCAAACTTACACAGATGGAAATGATGATGGCTGATCAATCAAAGAAGATGGATGCTGTTTTTCATGAACAAGCTCAAACCATGACTAAGCTGAGCACATCTACTGAAGTTCAAGCAGTTCAGGGGGAAGTGACTGCGAAGATTTCTGATCTAGATACTAAGATGGGAGAAATGTCTGAAGAGCTTACTGCTAAGTACAATGAGAGGACAACCTATCTGGAGAAGAAGTTAGCTGAGAAAAATGAAGAGATGATCAAGTTAGCTGTTGAGGACATGAGCTCATTACTCATGACCAAGATGACAGAACTGATGCATGAAGTTCTTGCCCAACAGTTTGCTCCACTTTCTGAAGAAGTATCAGTTGGCAAGAATGTCCTGAGGCGTATGGATGATGAGTTGGATGTTCTGGCTGGAGAAATTAGAGCCATTAAAAAGGAACAATGCCACATGGATGCTACTCTTTCCCAGATTCTTCCAATTTATGATGCCAAAAAGGGAGAAAGGACTTCTCATTCGACAAAGGGTAAGTTAGATGAACATTTGAAGAAAACCCTTGAGAAGAAAGCTCAGCAGGAACTCAAAGCTAAGCATGTTCTGAAAACTCTGCAAGAGATTGAAACAACTGAAAAGTTGAAGTCAGTTGAGCCTGAAGACACTGAGTTCTTTCAGATAGACAGAGAGACAACTCGGGAAGTAATGATCTTGAGCAGATCAGAGAAGAGAAAGACTGAAACAAGCCTGACAGCTGCTGCTCATGCTGTTGTTGAGACTGCTGATCCAAAAAGAGCTGAGAAAAGGAAGTCAGTGGCATTTGTTGAAGCTGAGAGAAAGAAGAAGAAAGTCTCTACCAAACCATTTCAGAGAAAACTGATTATTCAATTCTCTGAACCTGAAGAATTTGAAGCTCAGAAAGAGACAGAAACTGAATCAGAGAAACTGCTCCAAGAAGGTTTTGGAACCTATGATACAAGTGCTCAAGTCAAGGATTTTGATTGGCACAACAAGCTCATTGCCCTGCGTGCTGAGAAAGAGAAGAGGTAAGCAATGTCTGTATCAGGAGCAGAACTAACCAGGAAGAAGAAAGAAGAAGAGCAGAGCAGGAGAGGAAGCTTCAGGAACTTTATGGGAAAAAGATGGGGCAAGTCCAAAGAACAAACCAGAGTGCAGAAATGACCACACATTGATAAATGGATGCCACTCCAGATCAATGATGCTTGGGAAGAGGTTAAGTGAACCTTCTGGTTCAATCATGATGTTCTGCAGGAATGGAGAGGAGGATGCCCTGACCGCAATGAAGCCTTCCTAGAATATCTGTTGACTTTTTATCCTGAATATCTACAGAAGTGGATAAATCTAGCTGATGAACACAATTTATCTCTGAAGGCACCAGGTCAGTATAAGTACCCATCTCCTAGATTCAGCACTGGAGTCATCAATGAAGCTGCTATTGCTAAAGAAGTTGCCAAGTATACTGCTAAGTTGGGACTGACAGGGAGCCATCCAGAAATCATCAAGAAGAGGGATGCATTGAAGAAGAGATACTATGGGATGTTCAGTCTTGAAGTCCCTGATGATGAAGTGGAGGAAGACTGAAGATTTTTTTTGTGTGTGTCTTTTGTTTTTGAAAAGTTTCATTGTAATCTGTAATGCTTATCTACTGATCAATGAAAAGTTTATCTTTTATGCTCAAAGATAATATCTCATTATCTTCTTACATGTCTTCAATTATTTGATATGTCATTGTGGTTTGAAATTGTTGGGAGATATACCATTTTGGATTGTAATAGATAACTGAAACCTGAGTATAGGTTAGGTTTTCTTAAATGTAACAAGATGGTTTTGGCATCATCAAAAAGGGGGAAATTGTTGGGAGATAAATTTAATAAAGAGTTTTGATTAGATCCCAAAACCCCTGAGTATGACATGTTCAGGATAATCTTGCTAGTCTGAGTCAGGTTTCAGTATAGAATTGTTAAGAAAGATATCTGCACCATGTATAGTCAGCAGATATAGATCAGGGAATTTTAAGTATACTGAAGACTCAGAAGATACTGAAGACTCAGAAGACTCTAAAGACTCGGAAGATACTGAAGACTCAGAGGATACTGAAAACTCAGTAGTTACTGAAGACTCAGGTAGACCTGAATGTTCAGAGGCATTGAAGAATATCTATCTGAGTACATGCAAAACTGAGGAAAACACACATCTACAAAAGAATAGATGTTGCCCAAAACATTCAAGAACAGACAAAAGGAAATAAGACTAAGTGTTGTTTAAGGTTGTCTCATTCAGAGAGATTGACCTAAAAAGAGCCGTTTTGCTTGTCTACATTCACTGAAGACAAGAACCAATCAGAGGAAGACAACACTGTACTTTACTGACACTGAAAGCGACAGGCACTGAATTTTGTCAGTAGTACTATGTTCCAGACTGCAAAAAATTGGTGATTGGCTACATGGCTGCATATTTCCTAAAATATGCAAGGGAGTGTTCAAACCCTAAAAATAGTCGTTCATCAATAACCAGAACTGGAAACTCTTGAAGCTATCTCTTCCAACGGATAGTTTTTCAATGAGTAACCATTGGAGAAGTTGCCTATAAATACCAGTGATCTCCAACATTGAGAGGTTACGGGAAATTACAGCAACTCAAGAGCTCATTCGTATTCTTGCAAATTGAAGCACTCGAAAACCCTAGAATTTCCCAAGTGTTTCACATTGGAGAGAGCTCATTACACTAAGCCTAGATTTGATAGATATATCCTAAGCTTAGAGAGATATCCTAGTCTTTGTATTTGTACTCATTGTAAAAGGATATCTCACCCTAGTTGGAAACCAACCCAAACCCAAACCCTTTGATAAGTTAGTTTGTGTGTGTGATTTGTTGGTGAGTTAGAGTTGTAAAGAGTGAGTAAGCTGCAGGTTAGTCAGCCAGAAAACTCTAGAGGAGAAGTTAGTAAGCTACTTGTGGTAGTCTGAAAACTTGTGTGTGTTGAGTTAGTGTTCGCAGTGAGTCACCCGTAAAAACTCAAGGTAGAAAAGTGAGTAAGGCTGCAGTGAGTCGACTGAAAGCTTTAGGAAGTGTGTTAAGGAATTTCTCACGAAGATCGAGAGAGAGTGGATGTAGGAGCTTGAGTCTACGAACCACTATAATTCTTTGTGGTGTTTGTTTTTGTTACGCATTCTATCATTGCATATTTTCCTTTGAAAGCATACTTTCTTGATATTCGGTTGGAACCAATCATCGAACTTGCATTAAATTGATCTGACCTTAACCCTTTGTTTTATTAAGGAAGAGATTTTTGTAAAGCTAAAACAGTATAAACTTAGGGCCAACCATTCCGCACTCTTGAGTAGCTGAAGCAGATAGTTACCAAAACCGAACCAACTCTCTTTGAGTGTTCAAGAAGATAGTTATCGATCCAAGCTCATCAGGATCTCTGATAAAACTCAGGATCAGTTGGGCTAATCTGAAGCTTCCGAAAGCAGCTCAGGATCATTGTCTCGATGAGACTTTGACTCGAGGGCGATTTGTGTTTCTCGGGGCAAAATTCTGACACATCGACCCATCCGATCTCGGTGAAGAAAAGTTTTAAAAAATCAACACGTTTTCCCCCGCCCCCATACGTGTGAGACTCGTTTGCACCGGGACCAACAGAGGAGGAAGAGGTTGGTACAAGCAGGTGGCGAGTTCCTCGGACAATTCCAATATAGAACGGTGGTGGAAATAATATTTGGGGGTCGGTTGTTCCACCAAAGGTGAGAATTTTTATGTGGAAATTGGTTCGTAACCTTCGTCAGAATCGAAGGCAACTTAGCAAAACACCATGTCCCATGTTCACCGAAATTTTTTTTTTGTGTGGATCTTGATAGCGGATTCGAGCATGTTTTTTTTTTTTTTTGTGACCATTCGAGACATTTGGAAGAGGCATCATCTATGGTATCACATTAAACATTTAAAACTGGCTTTTGAGCGCCCTAGACCTCTGAGGTGGATTAGAATAGCAACTTCATATCTTTAGAAGAGGTTGCTATGTTGTGTTGGGGAATTTGGCGGGGAAGCGTCGACATAAAACACGGGAAAGCAGGGCTGGATCAAAGTCGATAGCGGCGGAATGGGTGATGCAATATTATCACGATCATCTTTGTTACTAATGAGGACACTTTTCGAGATTAGTTAAGCGCCTAAACCTTTGCCTAGATGGGATCGTCGACAAATTTAAGGGGCAATGTGATGAAGGTAGACACCAGATATGATGAGACGATAACATCATTTGCTGTCGGAGCAATGATTTACTCCGAGGATCTTCAAATTATTGCTGCTTTTGGCGAGCTAATCAGAAATCCGGGTTCGGTTTTAGCAGCTGGGTTACAAGCTATACGGATTGGATTGCAGCGGTACATATCGTCCTTTTCCGAAGAGATTTCTCTCTTCACGGATTCTCAAGAAGCGATCTATGCGATTAGGAGTGAGGATGATTATATGGGTCCGGAGAGTGCAGCTATTTCATTTATACGGGAAATTATGGAGACGGTCTAAGTGCAAGGCGTTTCTTATGTTCCTCGAACTCAAAATCGGGTTGTACATGGTTTGGCGAAGTTTGTTAGTTCCTCCTCGGTTCCTCACGCTTGGTTTGAGACAGATTTTCTTTTTTGGATTGAAGACTTAGTTCAGCAAGAATTTGAGTAAACTCTTGCTGTATTATTCTTCTGTCAAAAAAAAAAAAAAATACTGTGTCGGAATCATCCTATAATTATTGGGTAATTTAGCTTTTCTTCTTTCTTGGGTGGAGGAGCTTGTGCCTAACGTGTAATTTAGCCATACAATCATGTATGTACTTACTTTAATAATAATGAAAAGGGTCAATTTAAGAAAACAAATCACCATCTTTCATATTTTTATTAATTAAGACATATTCTTTTCTCTTTGCAATTTGAAAAATACTACTCCCTGTCCACTAATTTTATGTACACTTGCCTTATTTGTCCGTCCATCAATCTTATGCACACTCCATTTATGGAAAAAAATATTTTATATTTATCCCACAACCAACAACTTCAAATGTCATTGTACTTTCACTCACAACCAACAACTTTATTAATAAATAAATCTCACAATACTTCATAATATCCTTACTTTATCTATTTTTTTCTTAAAACATGTGTCAAAAGCATCAGACATAAGATTGGTGGAAGAATGAAGTATTTTGATAATGTCGAAATTATCACAAAGATGTCCATTAGAATGCCACGACGGATAAATAAATGTTTTTCTTTTTAATATGAAAATATTTTTTTTTCAAAAATTATATCTAAAAATCATTTTTAGAAATTTAGAAAGACATTTATATTCATAAGTATAAAATGTTTTTATACCTGAATTTTTAATTGTTGTCTAGGATGTCCACGTAGGAATAGATGGAAAGGTTCTCAACCTGAATTTTATTATTTTTTTTAAATATATTATTTCAAAAAACAATATTTTCAAATTTAATTCATCAGTTGCGGCCTCTTATGTGGGCATTTATGTAGCAGCTTCAATAATTACATTATTTAATTTATGTTAGAAAATGGACAGATGCTTTAGATTGCAAAATTTAAAATAAAAATGATGTCTTAAATTTTAAAGAAAAAGGAACATATTGTAATTCATAAAAAAAAAAAAAAAAATATTATAAATGTGTTTCTCTAAGAAAGGAAGAAGACAAAATTTTATATAAGGTCATTCCATAAAATTTAATTATGGGTGTTTGTTGGCCGCAGCAAAACTGGCCTACTATTTTAGGTGAGATTTTGTTTTGAATTTTAATGACTTTTAGAAATCGATTTTGATATATAGGGAATTTTTAAAATTTTAATAAATTGTTAGGTGTGTGTTTGTTTTGAATTTTTAGTAGGGTGTGATTAATTTTATTTTAAATTCATGTGTAAAAGTGAATGAAATTATATTATAATATGGTTGTTGAGTGCGATTGAATGCATATAATTACAATTTAAATATATTCAAGTGTAAGGAGAGATTATTAATTAAATCAGAAATTGTAATAATAACAGAAAATAAAGACACGGAAAAATAAAAGAAATTTCAACTATTCCCCGGCAGCAGCGCCAAAATTTGGTGTGTTGTCGCCAACACCCAAAAATAAATTAATATTTTGACCAATTCACTAATGTGTAGTAGGATAAGTAAGGGCCGATCTCACAGAGAATAGTGAAATTTAATTTATAATTCGTGTCTTAAAAAAGTAATTAAAGGGGGGGGGTTGGATGATTGATTTATAATTAACTAATGAAAAGAAAAAAATGCAATGGAATTAAATTTCTAGCTCTCGTATGGCATCCCCCTCAATGAAATGATTAATTTAATTAAACAATATATGAAATCCTTAACTTTACTCGAATCTTGTCCCTAAATTAGTGGTACGACCAAACTAGTTCAAATTATTTCTTAAGTTTAATTAATAAAGAAATACGATTTTTTATTAATCTATTCCAAGAATAACCTCAAAATATGTATTTGAGATTCAACTCTTAGAATGCATTAACGATTCAAAATAATAGGACAAGCCTAATAACCCAAGGTTATCCCAAGGTTATTAATCTATTACTATGAATACGAGACGTTTGTTTCATACAATCTAGACTTTGTTATCCCAAGGTTACTCTATTTGCTACTTCGATTACACATATATAACAATTAAGAATTTATACTGGTAATCTAGCTACAATTAATCAATAGAAAAATTTGGATGATCAAACCTAATAATCCAATTAATTAAACGTGCATAAAATAAGATTAAATAACGAAGAAAATGAGTAAAACAAGAATAACGATACTTAATTAACTAGTTATTTATCATGTGTGTTGCACGATATACGTAAACTTTCAAAAATCAAGACATTAATGCTCGAATGTTTCAATATTGTGTTCATCCAGAGAGACTACTAAAATTAAAACATCTGAAAAATATTCTACCTAGGAAGCAAAGCAAAATCAAGTCAAATAATAAATGAAAATAACGGGCATGGGATGAATACATGCCTACTTTTTTGCATTTTCAAAAGAATGTTTTTTTTCCCAGTTCTCATAAGTTCGTCATCATCAGGACCTTTTCTCATAGAAGTCATGAAAAAAATATTAGTTTCTTCGCCAAATCAAAAAAATATTAATAAGCTGAAATTAAATAAAATTCAGTAGCACTTTTTATAATACAAAAATAAATCAAATTCAGTAGCACTTTTTCTAATACAAAAATAAATCAAATTCAGTATATATTCAGAATGCATTTTCTTCTCAAAGCTACCAAGTAGATGTTTAGATCTACAAAAAATCATCCGACAAAGGATCTCTGGGACAAAAAGATACTCCCGTCCCAACTCTTTCTTCACATCACTTTTTTTATCATGTTTTAGCGAGCAAGTTGTTTATTAGTATTTAAAATGATAAAGTGACTTTTAAAAAGGGGTATGATAGATATATCTCTCTTTTATTATATGTCTCTTTAAAAATTACTTTATCATTTCAAATACTAATAAAAAACTCACTCGCTAAAACACGAGAAAATAGTAACTGTGAAGAAAGAGTTGGGATGGAGGTAGTAGTAAATATCTAAGACAAAAGATTTGGAAGAGACTCGACCTAATTAACATGAAACCATCGAAACAAAACATAACTGTCATGCATCCTTCAACCTAACATCAGAAAAATCATCTAATGAATAATCAAACACAATCAAGAAGAGAGTACATTGTTATCGCTCTCCTTGCACATAGGCAACTTCGACATAATAATAACCTTCTGTCAGACTTACCTAACTACATTTAGAATGAGATTCAGCTTGGACGTGGGGAGGATTTTTATGTCGGTGGATACTTCACAACATACCAGCACTTCCTCTTCAGAACAAAATCTTCAATAACAGCAAATAGCTCAAATAAATCGCATGAATCCATAAATATCCTTCTGAAAACTGGGTCAGAGAATATTGCACGAGAAACTAAAAGTTTCACAAAAAATACATGGAAAAGAAAATTGTAATCGAGTACACAATATGAGATTTAAGACCATATTATGATATTTACCTGAGTTGATGGGCAAAATCAATGAAGTAGAAATATGGACTGAATTATCACTCAAGACATTTTTTGGGCTATGAACCAAAGAAAATTCACACAGTATTAATTATAGAGAAAAATACACATGACTTCTCCTTACAAACACAATCCACAGTGAAAAGGATTATGATTAGATTCTTCACTGAGCCATTCTAAGCATAGGATTACATAAAATTCAATGCTCAATTGTTTCATTTGCAAACCAAAACTTTGAAAAAAAAATTCTAATAATATCCACAAATGCATTTGTAACTCATAATGAACATGGCAACATAAGGGTCGTGGGATGGGATGGGGTGGGATCAGGTGAAAAGAGAGATGAGATATTTCAAATGGAGGTTGCTCCTCTCCCTTTGCCAATGATTTCACTCTTCATCAGAAATATTAATTTACCTCTTCCAAAGAATTTATATTCTGTTTCCCACATAAAATTCCTCATGATCACTGCATTCATTCTCTAGAAGAAGCTCTTGCACATTTGCAGAAAGAAATACACAGCCTGCAGCCAAATATTGATTAACAGATTCCTTCAGCACCTTTTCAGTCATGGGAGAAAAATATGTGGGCAAAAATAAATGAGTTCTATATATAGTTTAGCCACTTAATGGAAAATGAATAGGAAATGAGCTAAAACATGTTGTCCTTAGTAAGACAATCTTCCCTCCAAAATTCTCGCAGTTCTGCAACCGATGCTGCACATTCTTAAAGATAATCAGTTGAGGAAAATTCATAACATTCTTAAAGAGATTCAGTACATTCCAAAAAAATCCTCTATTATCCTGATATTAAAATTAAGAAAGAATTAAGAGATAAGAAACTTGTCCAAAAAAGTAATATCACATATCCATTCTGTAGGTCCCGAACGGGTTAGTGAGGGCAGAAGTCTAGAGGGGAGGGGTGAATGGACAAAACTTTTGTGCTTGAATCGGTGAGGGCAAATTAGCCTTTGATCGAGTCGAAAGTGAATCGGTTTGGGTGATAACCAACTTCTTGTCCTTTGAAGGCGATTGCCGGGTAACTATCAGTTTAACTGATGTGTGCGGAAGCTTAAGTTTTACCCGTGTGAAAAACCAGTTTTGATAAATCAGATTCCAAAGTTAATCTTTTAATCAGTTGACTGAAGTGTCAAGTTTGATCAGATCAGAAGCTTGGTGCTAACTGATCTCAATTTGAAATATGTATGCGCTTTAAATGTTGTGTGCGATTGACATGTCCGATTAATCAAAAGCGATAAAGGCACACAAGATTTATAGTGGTTCGGACAAACAAATCCCTACGCCCACTCTTCCCTATCACAGGGCACCTACTTAACCAAGCGGACTTTGTTTTTATGTGTAAGTTCAACACAGTACACCAACTAGATGTTTAAAGAGTTCACACTCAACCGATCCCAGAGATCAGAACTAGAAACCCTAGTCTGAAATCTTGCTAAACAACTTAACCTAACTTGGGGGTTTGGATAAGATTGTATTGGTTCCAACTATGAAATCTTTTTTGCGTATATTATGCACCTAATGACTAGATGAAAAGATTTATATGCTAAGAACTTTATGGGATGAACACTTAATAAAAATTAATCTTCTTGTTCGTGTTCTTGTGCGGAAGTCTGATATTAGCTTGAGCTTCTTGATTGTTCAGCGTTTCCGTTATTTCACTCTAAAGTGTAATCCCATATATATAGACCTTGAAATCAAAGAGCCGTTGGAGAGCAATTTGAATTTCAGGCTATATTTGGTAGACTTTGCGGAGCTTGATGTGACGAGCCGAGAACGGCATGACCAAAAGCGTGAATTTGTACTTTTTGCCGTTCTGAGAGAGGTAGCATCGAAATCCCATAATTCTTCGGCTCCGATCATCGTGTCTTGTTCTTATTGGATAGCAGACTCCACTTTTCAGTGTTGTTCTTCCAACTAAGCTTGACATTCTTCTTGTTCAGATCATCGACGTATGATTAGGTGAAACATCAGATTTCACTGGTGGTGACTTGATCGGTCTGGTAGTCGATCTACTGATAGAGTCTTCGGTGCGGTTGACTTAGCTTCAACTAGCGGACTTTCGTGATGTAGGTCTTACGGTGCGATCTTCTCGAAGTCATCGATCTTCAAGTATTACGAGTTTGAGCTTTATGACTTAATTTGAGATATCGATTAGATCGGATCGATCGATCTTCGTTCTTGTCTTGCATTCGGCTGTCGGATATCAAATTATCTTTTGAGTCTTGGATCGACCTATACATATTGAGTTTCCCCCTCAATATGTGACCTATCTATTTCATCGATTAGATTTCTATACAATCATTATCATTTGGTCTCCTATAGCGGGTAATATAAACATCGATCCAAATGTCATTTGGTCCTATTACATGTGTTTTTGGAACTTTCATCAAAACTATAAATTTCCCAACACATTCCGGAATACAAAAACCAAAAAAAAGAAAGAAACAACAAATTTCGTACTAATTATACATTAAAAAAATATATAAATAGAATAGACTAAGATCGAAATATCAAATGAAAATGATGATTAGTATACCTGGTGCAGATCAAATTAACTGTACCATCCCAAAATTTAATTATTCATTATTATTAATCTTGGCTATTAATTATAATAAATTGAGCGTTAAACCTTGATTTATATTAATGTAGATAAACATTTTATTATTTTTATATAATTGCAAATTAGACAACTATTAAATATTAGTCCATAAACATTATTTGTTCAAATAATATCACACTTACTTATCATTTAAGATTATCTTCAGTGGTATAAATTATAGGCTCGAACCATTCATTTTTGTCATACTCCAAACCTATTATTTATAGAGTATTAGATCTTAGGAATATTTAGTTATTATGCCTTATGGATATTTATTTATTATATATTTTATAAATTGAAACTATATTTTAATTTAATTTTCAATAAAAGAAACCATTCCTTGTTAATATTTTTCGAGTGACTTAGTAAACAATGGTGTACTCCTTTAATTTGTGAATTAGTATTTATGTATGTAGTATCTTATTAATTTTCTTATTATTAATTGTATTTCATTTATTTAATTATATGCAATTAATGTGTAGTATTATTTATTCCAACTTGAGGTAAATATGATTACATTGGCAAGGATATTCACCCACCGCCTCACATATGTTTATCCCCCTCAACTCATTCCCTCTATCCAATCACGCTCCAATCATATCCTTTCATAGCTCTAATCTTTCGAAACCACTTCTGCCGCCGCCAATCGACACCGGTTGTAGCCTGTAAGACATCACCTTATGTTGTCCCTTCTATTTATTTGAACTTCTCTGTATTTGTAGTTGGGGTATAGGCGTGTGCAGGAAACAGAGAGGTGTGTGTGCGCTGTGTGTGTGTGTGTGAAATGTGGCGTGAGTGTGTGCATGAGTCTGTGTGTGTGTGTATATATATATATATATATATCAACTTCTCCATGTAGTTGTTATTACACCAATAATATAATATTATATCATTAATTATTTGTGCTAGTTGTATCATTATTATTATTGTTACTATTTATTACTATAATTACTATTACTATTACTATTAGTATTAATATCATCATTATTTATATATGGTAAAAGTAAGTATGTTGCAGGGTGTGATGCGTGTGTATGCGTGGGTTTTGTGATAATGACGAGGGAGTGTGAGTTAGGTGTGTATATATTTATGTATGTATGTTATGATTATTACTATAGTATATTATCTTACTATTTGCATTTTATGTAATTGATGATTTAAAGATATTTGAATGTATTTAAATAGTTAATTTTGTATATTAATTACCCCTATAAGATATTAGATTGTAATTAGAGTTTACATTATTTAGTTATGGAACTAAGGCTTATGAATTATGTTAGACCTATTAAATCATAAGTTAGATAAGCATTGAACATTATACTTTTGTAGGACTTGAGACCGAGCTTGAGACACTTTGGACTAGCTTTAGCGAGGTGTGATGAAGGTTGAGGATATCTTGAGGGGTATTGCATTGCATCATAGGTTGCAACACATTTTTTTAAGGTGAGGGCAAACTCCACTCTTCTTTCGAAGTTAAATATTTCATGTTATGATTGCTATGTTAATATGTGATATGTGAATGATATATGCCATGATTACGTGATAAATGTGAAATATGTATGCAAGCAGAACGGGCAATGGCCCGTGTGTATCAAGTCGGGTAATGGTCTGCATACAATGTCAAAGCCGGGTAATGACCCGTCTTTGATGCAAGTAGGGTAATGGCCCATACATTGGGTCGAGGTCGACCGCAGACATTGAGTGACCAAAGGAGTGTCATTGTCTCTCCCGATGTGCCACCGTGTCATTGGGTCGAGGTCGACACGGTCATTGAGTGACGGTGAGTGCGATATCTCTCCCCGATGTTGCATGTTTTCATGAGCTACATTTGAATGTTATGTATTGATTACATATGTCTTTTAACAATGCGATCATTGATGTTTCCCTCCTTTGGGTGTATTTGAATACACTCGTTCCCCCCACGATTTTATTTTTTACAGGTGAAGGAGCCCGAGCAAGGCTTTTTGAGGCTTAACGCAAGTAATTTATGATGAATGTAGTAATGTTTTTTAAGATCTGAGTCTCATATTTGTAATTTCAATGATTTGTCTTGTAATAATCTTATCTAATTAATCATATTTTCTTGAATTAAGTTATCATGCCAATTTGGGGAACGCCTCAGCTCATTTGTGTGTTATTTTAAAATTTGGGGCGTTTCATTAACTCTTATCCTTCTCTTATGCATTTTTTTAGAACTTCACCATTACAAATCTTTTGCTTTAGAGTGTAACCCCAAATCATCTGGTTTTTTGTTGAGACATTCTTTAGAAAAAGATATTCAACTATCAAGCTTTTAGACATATTCACCACAAAATACATCTAATTTAAAGAGGGCCTTAAAAGGGGTTTAACGAGGGAAATGGGTTTAGGGGGAGGGCTTTAATCTAGGGGAAAAATCCCTCGTTAAAGTACTTCTCAGAACAATTTAACAAGGGAAAAAAATCCCTCGGCAAATAGCGAGGGTTTTGCCGAGGATTGACCACATATAAATTTACCAAGCGGCGGGCAGACCCTCGCCAACTTTTCGACACACCGTTCGCCAAGGCCCACGTTAAATTTAACGATGGCCAGCTGACCCCCGCCTTCTGATTCCACATCTTTACCGAGGGCGACGTGGCCCTCGCCTAATTGGCCAGCTGTTTGCCGAGGGAATATGCCCTCGCGAATTTAATTGAGGTTTAAAATGTCACGCTTAGGTTTCGAGCGAATTTGCAAGACTCCGAGTGCACCCGCGAAACCACTGGGACACGCGAGCGATGGTACTATAGCAACATATATGGGCGAAATTCGCCCCCCATGTGATTCGAACACGCGATCTCCCAGTATATGGAGGCATTGCGTGTACCGCTTCCTAATTTGGGCTAAGCGAATTATTTGTTAGGAATGTATTTTTAATTGTATAGGTATTATATATTGTGTTTTTACAATTTTTTTCTTCTATCATTTATTTTAATTGTTTGTCATGCATATATATACTTTATTTTAATTAAAATATTTATAATAAATTTGTGAAATAAATAATTTATATTCTTATGCATCATTTATTATTATGAGTACATTTTTATATATACTTTTATTAATTATTTTTATAAAAATATTATTAATAAAATTTTAAATAATTAGTTTTATATTCTTTTTAACTATTTATTATTATGAATACATATATATATATATATATTTATATTAACTATTTTTACTAAAATATTTGCAAATAATCATTTTCATACTCTTTTTCACAAAATGTAATCCTAATACGTTTGAATTAAACTATTTTTCATAATTTTTTTTTAATAATCATCTTTATTTACTAACAATTGTACATATTGATCATTATTTTTTAAATATTTTCAATAAAATTGCAAAATTATTACTTTTGTATTATTTTTCACTATTTACTAACACGTGTACATATACACCTATAATAATCATTTTTTTAATAAAATTTTAAAGCATTCTCACAAACTAATAATAGAGATTAATCAATAATATTCATAAAAAATAAACATAAAAAACACACATGTGGTGTTCGAATATTCTAAAATAAAACACAACAAAATATGTACCATTCGAAAGCAACATAAAACATAACAAAATATTCAGTCAAATGTTTAAATAACACACACACACAAAGTTTAATGCATCACATCATCTTCATTGTCATTTACTGTGGGAAATTGAATAGGAGGAAAAAAAAGTGGGATCAAATGCACCGGCGGCTTTGATCAAGTCAGTGAGACCTTGAGTACTCCCGGAAGAGTCGACGGAACAACGTCGAACACGAGCAGTAAGAACCAATGGGACCTACAAAAGAGCATTAGGAGGAGCACGTCTTCGAGGAATGGAGGAACAAAAGACCGGTGAGCATAAACTTAAATTTGGGACTAACCCCACTGTTGGGAACCATCGATTCCCTGCAATCCCTGCTGGGGAGTAACACCGGTCTGTGGTGCACCAGTTCCCTGCCACTTCCCCTATGGAGCACCAGTTCCTTGCCACGATGGCTCTTGTGGACCCGGTTGCACGCTTACATGGAGAAAAATTGGCTCATCTGGTTCATTTGACTCTGCATTTGTGTCATTTGTGCAGCCATTTCTTCTCTTTGTTGTCTTTCATGCTCGAGAGCGCTTCCTGTGTAAAAAAAAGCGTTCTTGATCAAATTGGGAGTAGCCGTAGATAGAGATGCCCCGGATGTTCCACAGGGCAGATTGAATGCGCCCCTAACTCCGACATTTGCCCCAAGCCCTGAATTTCCCTTGGGAGTACGACACTGTCTGCGTATAGAATTGGATGGCTTGTCTATTGCGCTCGTACGCCTCTGCATCCTCGGGTACCTCAGCTTGGATCCGTGCCTCCACGTTTTGCTGACATACAAATATTTTAAACAAAGTTACTTGAAGCACTTACAAAGTTATATATTGGATAAACAAAGTTACTTGAAGCACATACAATTATGGATTGCATCTCCTCATATGTGGCACCTTTTGAGTTAAAATGCTTCACGAATTCCCATGCGGTTGGGAGGTGTCCATGTTGCAGCCACTGTATATTTTGTATAATTTTGTTAATTATCAATTATTATGTACTAAAATAATTTAAATATCGATTTGTTGTGGTGCAAAAACTACTTACAAATTCATAGGCAAAATCTATCGCTTTTTTGGATCCTCCATGATACGTGGATTTTTCGGATGCCCGATTTTTTCGGCACTGATCGCTCTTTTCCTTGACCTCAGGTCGGTCCCAATAAAGTTTCAAAGTCTTCCATATTTCGTCGTCCCATGGTGGCACCTTTCCATTTTTACGGTGTAGGGTCTTCCAGTTATTGAGAAGATCACCGTATGCAGCGTTCTTGACCCTCTAAACAACAACTCTTTAATCCGTGCTTTTTGTTTTCCCTCTTGTGTATCCGGGTGACACCCCTCTAACAAAAAAAAATGAAAATTAACGTTGATTAATTATAAGTAACAATATAATAAACGAGCTATTTAAATTAATCAAACGAATGCATACCTGGAATGTTTGCCACCACGTATTCTTCCGATCGCGATAACGGATGCGGTTGAACCCCCCTAACTCCATGTGCCGGGGACATTATGTTTCTTATGATCCTCGAACATTTATTCAAGGGATGCAACCTATAAAATTAAAAGAGTGTTACACACGTATATATATGCATGATATATAAATAAAAGACAAAGTGGTATAACATACTTCCCGTTGAACACAAGAATATGTAGTCGGATCAGTGGTGGATCATGATCAGCGAGTTCATCTGAGTCGATCTCCCGATTCCTAGAAGAATCATCACCACCTTTAGTTGATTCACGGTGATCATCATCAGTACTCATCATCTCATGATCATTAGGTATCGGTACCCGATTCTACTGTTCATCTTCATCATTATCACGAGAATACGACCCAGATCCACTTGATCCCCCAAATAAAGCTTTGTTCAGGGTCTTTCGTATACCTCTACCGATCATCTATAACATTGGTTAAATACATTAATTAAAATAATACATTTCACAACATATATATATATATCATGAATACATTAATTAAAACAACTCATTTCACAACTCAAATATCATCTTCATCAATAATTAAATACAAGCAGCCATAACAAAGGCATCTATAGATACTAATTAGTTTCATCAATTATCTTCTGAATCATAATTATGATATCTATCTTCATCTTCATCTTCATCTTCATCTTCATCTTCATCTTCATCTTCATCTTCATCTTCATCTTCATCTTCATCTTCATCTTCCTCTTCCTCGTCCTCTTCCTCTTCCTCTTCCTCTCGCCTCTTCTTCTTCATCTTCATCTTCCTCTTCTTCTTCCTCAACTACTCCACCGTTCAAATCTGCCAAAACGACAGGATCATCATCTATTTGCACATTCATTTGGGATGATAGGTCGTCCTCTTGGAGTGGGGCAAGCTCTGGTGCGGTATTTATATCGATTTCCACTAAGGATCTCGGTTTTGTGGTGCAAACAGCCCACCAATCTCGGCCCCGCACAGATTCGAGGTACTTGTAATAATAAAGTTGACTGGCTTGACTTGCTAGCACAAATGGATCAAAACTACCGTATCGTCCTCTCAGATTAATGTCCACGAACGATGTATTCTTGTTCCCACAGGCACAGTTGGATCAAACCACTCACATTTTAACAAAACTTCTTTTTTTTCAATAAGTCCGGGATATTCCAACACCACTACCTCCTCGAGTATCCCGTAGAAATCATTTTCATTTAAACCATAGTTTGTTCCCGTAATACAAACTCCACTGTTCATAGTGGCTTTTGATGCACCATAAGCTCGTGTGTGAAATTTGAATCCATTCACGTAATATCCAGGGTACGTGGTGACACTACTAAGAGGACCACCAGAAAGATCGTGTATAGACTCATCCCGAACACAATTTCTCCTCACCTATATATTATTGACGAGATACTTTATTATTAGAATACGATTATATTTTTTATACTATACTATATATATAGGTCACTTACAAGTTCATCAAACCACGATGCGAATTGTTGTTGAAGAAATTCATCTTTTTGAGCATTCGATAGATTCAATTGAACAGTATGTAGTTGCTCGAAAAACACACTACAATTGTAAATTTCGATGAGAAATTGCTCGTGTAATTAATATCAATTAATTAATATCTAATTAATTAATTACTTACTATATATACGGTTGCACCTCGGGGCAATTTAGTAGCATGTACGTGTTAGTGTTAGTGTCCTAGAGACAATCCATTGTAAGGACATAATGCTCAAATAATATTCAGTATTGATTTAATATTATTATTTATTTAATATTAAATATATGGCGTTTCACTCATTAGAATATTATGTTTCATTGTTTGAATTTGTTCTTATCTGTGTTCCCTTGAGTCATTACTGTCATTGAGTGAGAACTCAGATGACCTAAGCATGATTCTCAAATAGCCCCAATCGAGGATCATCGAGAATGGGATATTGATGATGCAATGGAGATTGGTGTGCGATCTGCATCATACTCTTAGAGAGTGTAGTGAGATCTCACATACTACGAGATACTAGGTATCTCATGATGGATGCACAAATACCTTAGAGGGTATTGGTATACCCATCCGAGAAACCGTTTGATGTAGTTCCACTATATGTGTCTACGGGTGTCTCGGTTAGTGGGGCGATGCGATACTCTTTGACTTGAGGTCAATACTCACGACATGTGTGGAGTGATGAACTTTGACCATCACCGACGCTTGCACCCTTCCATGGGTAGATATGGCTTGGATTGAGTTCATCACGAAGTGCATGTGCGTGGTAGTTGAGCCAAGAAAATGATTCATTCCTCAAAGTGGATTTAGATAGAATACTCATCTTCTCATCATAATTGGATCAAAGTCATAGGCCAATGCACGTCAACTTGGACTTTGTGGCCAAGTGTGACATGAATGATCAGTTAGTGATTAGAGATAAATTGATTAAGTTATTTGAATAGACACTTCATCATGTTCAAGGCTTAATCGAGTATTCGTGAATGAAAGGAGGAAATCGTAATATCCCATGTTTTGATTCTGGTAGTTAAGCATTTTCTTCATAACGTACCTCATATATTGAGAATGTCCGATTTATTGTCTAGGGTTCAATTAAGGACCAGATTAATTTGTTAATCGCTGATATATGAGGGCATATGGGTCACACAACAAGTAACAACTGTTTACTAATTATAGTTGGTTGATTAAATGTTAAATTAGATTTAATATTTAATTTATGGAGAAGTAATTAATAATAGATTAATTTGGGATTAATTATTATTAGTATTTAATTAAATTGGATTTAATTAAATAAGAATTCCCAATAATAATATTTGGAATATTATTGTAGGATTTAATATATGGAAATAAATCGTAGAGATTTGTCATATATGGAATTTAAATCCGTAGAGATTTTATATGTGGGAATAAATCTAAGAGATTTATTTAAATAAAGATTAGGGATTTTATTTCCCAATCAGGTTATCTTGAGATTTAAGCTAGACCTCTCCTATATATATGAGCTCTTGGGAATTCATAATACATGAATTTATATTTATCCATAAAATCTCTAAGTTAGAATTTTCTAAAAAATTTATCTCGGGATTCAACGCCGATGAGATCGTGCCAGTTAGTAAATGACTGTTACGTGGATATCATAGTTGAGGAATCCGTTTACGAATTGCTGTAAGAATTCAGTTTACGTTTACTCGTATTTAATTGTGCAATTAATTGTTCATTGTTGGTGAACTATTTATTTCCGCTGCGCATGTATTACGTGTTTACGTGCCTCCGAATTCCAACAGTGGTATCAGAGCTTCAGGCTCTTTGTTTTAATTGCATAATCAAAATTGGTTTTGAATAAATTAAATTAAATTTTTTTTATTCAAAGCGGGGCACGATCGATTATTTGATGAATTTGATCGCACCCCTTATTTGTTTTCACACGGGTCGTCTTCTTCGAGCAATAACCCCAAATCAATTTCTAGGGTTTCTCTAGGAGCCCGCCCCGCGACCACCTTATTCAAATGGCGCGATCTTTACGCCGTCGCTTTCAAGGCAGTCTTTAGGTGTTGTGGCCTCGCGGCAGCGTCGGAGCTTCGCGACTCAGTAAGGGCGATTTCGCCGTCGATTTTGCTCCACCTCTATTCTTTGTCTCTTTTTGCGGAGGTGCGCCCCTTGACGTGAGTCAAAACGGCGTGCCACCGGAATCGACATGAATCAGTGGCGGCGCGCTGCCGAGTCGATCGTCTTCTTCGCGATCTCGTTTGGAACGATTGGGTCCTATGACTCATGTGACCCATCGTCTTCAGCGCACCACTTCCGAAACACAACGGGCGAAGTCGCTCGCAAAGACCGAGCGATGATGGCTTCGCATGACGGACCCGGCTTTGATTTATGCGACGCGTTCGCTCCTTTACAGGTTCGGTTTCGATATTTTCGTAGTTTGGTTTCCGGTTTAGTTTTTACGGGTTGTTGCTTGTGTTACGTTTATTGCTCATACTGATTTTGTGCGATTTCGGTTTCGAATGCTTCTGGAATTCGACGTTTATGGGAATCGTCATTTTTAGCTTTGCGTGCTACTGACTTCGTTCATTTGGGTTCCGTCCTTGTACTAATTTCGTTCTTCGGTTGGATTGAATGATGAAAATTTTAACAATATTGACTGTTCAATCGGCTAATTGGATTATTCTTGATGAAGTGAGGTTGAAATTGTTGGTATCAGTTGTCCCGATTGATAGATGGTTTCCGTGCAGTGATGAGGGAGGGGCCATCTTTCAAATTGGATTTCTAACGGACCCCTCCATGCAAAGATTTAGAAAATTGCACTTGAGCCCAAAAAAAAAAAAAAAATCTTGTTTTTCTTAAATTAACTAGGATTAATTTTAAAACCTAAAATAAAATTGGATTTTATTTTATAATTAATTGGATTAATTATTAATTTTAATAATTATGAATTGAATTTAAAATTGGATTTTAAATTTATTTTTAAAAGGATTATTAAAATCCCACTCGTTAACCAGTTCATTTAATTTGTTAACACTTTTATAGTCAGCTTTATAATTGTTTGGGTAGGCGGTGCCCAATAATTGTCGGACCGTATTAATTGTTTGGGTAGAAGACACCCATATAAGTGTATAGTTCGTATAAAATCATGTTTGGGTAGGCGGCGCCCAATAATTGCTCAAATGTGATGTAGATTAACATGTTGGATCTCGATTAAGCAATTAATACCCCACCTTTTAAAACGTTCCTCACTAAAATATGACTTTCATTAAATTGAACGATGCCTTCCATCAAAATTAAAAGTAAACCGGAGATTTCATTCCAATGAGTATTTAAGGCCCAAGTCTTTTGCTCGGATCTACATCTAATGGGACTTTTATAGGGGCACGAAGTGTCGCCACTTGATGGTTGTAAATCAACTTGACTTTGTTTCACCAACCCAAGCAGGGAAACGAAAGACAAGGGGCATCGATTGAACTAGGTTCAATCAACTAGGAGTTGTAGTTTTGCAATTGGTTGGAGACGCGTGCAGGTTATGCTATTGCAGTAATTAGCCCAAGCATATATTGCAATAGTAGGAATGTGGATCCTATTCCATTATGTTGGGAGATGAATTTAATAAAGATTTTGATTAGATCCCAAAACCCCTGAGTATGACATATATCAGGACATCTTGGTAGTATAGGATCAGGTTTTAATAGATATTAAGACTCAGGATTATCTGCACTCTGTATAGTCAGCAGTTATAGATCAGGGAGAAATAGGTTCGCTTTAATTTTACTGAAGAACTCAGATGTTCCGAGTAGTTCGAGAAGATTTCAAGACCAAAGTCCACGAACAAAAGAATCACGAAGATGTAAGATCCCGAAGACCAAAGATCTCAAGACTGTTTTTAGATTGATCAAAAGGCCTCGAACAACTATTTTGAGTAAATAGTGTTATGTTCATTCTTAGTACAAACAAATAGAATGTTAGACATTCGTGGACATTAAGGAACATATCAGCTCAGTATGGTTGACCTAAATAGAGCCGTTTTGTTTTTCTCTGTCTAAAGGAAGATTTCAACCAATGAGGAGGCAACAACAACGTACTTTACTGACACTAAAAGCGACATCTCACTGAGAAATGTCAGGGCTGATATCTTCCAATTCACAGAAGTTGGTGATTGGCTACGTGGTTCGATATTTCCTAAAACATGTAAAGGTATGCTCAAACCCTAGAAATAGTCGTTCATCAATAATCAAAAGAGGAAACCCTTGATGATATCTCTTCCAACGGATAGTTTTTCAAGAGTGACCTTAGAGAGTTGCCTATAAATACCAGTGACCTTCACCATTGCAAGGTTACGGGAAATCAAGCAACTCCAGAGCTCATCCGTATTCTTGTAAATTGAAGCACTCAAAATCCTAAGATTTCCCAAGTGTTTCACATTGAAGAGAGCTCATTTCACTAAGCCTATAATTGTTATATATCCAAAGCTTAGTAAGAGATATCCTAGCCTTTGAATCTGTTCTTATTGTCAAAGGATATCTCACCTTAGTGGGAAACCAACCAAACCCCAAACCCTATTGCTAGGTAGTTTGAGTGTGTGATTGTTGGAGAGTGAGAGTTGTAAAGAGTTAGTAAGTTGCATTGAGTTTTTTAAAAGCTCTAGAGAAGAGGTTAGTAAGTTGTTTGAGACAATCTGAAAGCTTGTGTGTGTTTGAGTTAGTAAGTTGCAGTAGTTCAACCAGAAAACTCATTGTAGAAAGTTAGTAAGCTGCTGAGTTCAATCTGAAAGCTTGAGGAAGTAGTAGTAGTGAGTTAAGGAATTTCTCTGACGATCAGAGAGAGTGGGCGTGAGGAGTTTTGCCTCTCGAACCACTATAAACCGGCTGTGTGTTATTTGCTTTACGCTGCATCTTAAGCGTTGCATATTTTCACCGAAAGCAATGTGTTTTCGATATCGGTTGGAATCAATCATTCGAGTTTGCATTGAATTGATCACATTTTAACCAACGATTTACTAAGGAAAAAGATTTTCAAAGAAGATAAAACGAGTATAAACCTAGGGCCAACATATTTCGACTTTGATAAGCTAGAACAGATAATTATCAAAATGAACAAACTCCCATCGAGTATTTGAGAAGATAGTTATCCGATCCAAGCTTCTAGGACTCGACAAAATCTTTTAATCGGTTGGGCTAATCCGTTACTCTTTTGAAAATTTGCCGGGATCATTGTCTCGAAGAGACTCGACTCGGGGCAATTTGTGCTTCTCGGGGTTAATTCTCGGGACATCTCGCCCGCCGATTTCAAATATAAAAAGTTTTAAAATCTTTGAACACGTTGTTGGGAGAAATCCTAGATCTCTCGCTTTTAAGGCGATTCGCGACTCAAGACCCCTCGTTCGCTTCGATTAAAGGCATAGTTGCGGGCCGCCCGTGGTGCTGGCTGCTAGGTATGGGTTAAGGGAATTAAAGTAGCACCTCACTACAAGCCGGGCTTTTAGTCTAGTGGCAAGCGCTTGATCCTTCAATTGGTATCGAGCACGTGTCACGGGTTCGAGTCCCCTACGACGCAAATAAAGGGTATGTTTGGCGAAAAGTCGCCAAGCAGGGGGGATTGTTGGGAGAAATCCTAGCGCCTCCTACCTTTAAGGTCGATTATGCTCAAGACCCTCGCTCGGCTCGATTAAAGGCATAGTTATGTCGCCCGTGGTGCCTGCTGCTAGGTATGGGTTAAGGGAATTAAAGTAGCACCTCACTACAAGTCTGGGCTTTTAGTCTTGTGGCAAGCGCTTGATCCTTCACATGTGTATTCCCCCCCATACACGTGTAAGACTCGTTTACACCTGGACCAACAAGTAGTATTAGAGCAGTGGTTCATTTTGACCACTTGCTTTGGTAGCCATAGTCTTGTTTGCTGAGAGACTTTGGTGGTCTACTGAATAGATCTTACTGCTGATATCTTACAAGGCTCATTCATCATGCCTTCTAAGAAACTTCCTATGTTCTCTGTTGAGAACTATGATTTATGGAGATTGAGAATGCAGGCACATCTGTATTCTAAGCACGAAAGAATGTAGATAGTGGTCTCTCAAGGACCATTTGAGTACACTGTTGTGAATCCCAGAATTACTGATGCTGAGAGAGATGATCCCAGAGATGAACTTCCTAAGTCTGATGACCAACTTACTCCTGATGAGAGAAAGTTAGTCAACTTAGACTATATTGCTAAAGATACTCTATACATCACTATTGATGATGGTGTTATGGGGATGATTTCTCATTGTGAAACTGCTAAAGAAATATGGGACACACTTGCTATGATGTGTCAAGGCACAAATCATATCAAAGAAAATAAACTATCTGTTGCCATTGCAAAGTTTGACAGCTTTGAAATGGAAGATGGTGAATCAATTGATAAACTGGAAGTCAGATTCACTAGTATCATGAATGATCTAAATGCTCTTGGGAAAAGATACCCAAAAAGAGAAGTGACACTAAAAATTCTTAGAGGATTGTCTAAGAAATGGGATATTCATGCTGTGGTGATTGAAAACACCAAGAACATTGATTCTATGCCATACCAACAAGTTTTCTCTGAACTAAAAGCTTATGAATTTGTGATTGATAAGAAAACAAAGAAATCTGACAGCAAAGATGAATCTTCATCTTGCAAAAATGTAGCTTTCAAAGCTAAAGGAAAAACCTGTAAAGCTAGAGAGTCTGATAAATCACCTGCAAAAAATCAGGATGAGCAAGAGGATAAGCTAGTACTGTTGGCAAGGAGGTTTGACAGACTTAATAGCAGATATGAAAAGTACAAGAAGTACTACAAAAATAACAATGCACAGAGCAGAAATAACTTCGTCGAGGATGATCTGATCGAGAAAAGGAAGGACCATTAAAGTCAAGGATCTTCATCCAGAAAGAAGGACTCCAAGACCAAGGAGGAGAGTGATCAGGATGATGATACCAACAGAAGATATAACTGCAAAAAGAAGGGTCACTTCTAGTATGATTGTCCTGAGCTGAGTGCCAAGGAAAGATAGGAAAGGCAAACCAAAAGAGACAAGAAGAATTCAAGCAGGAAGGCTATGGTTGCTGAAGAAGAAGAACAATCTGAAGAAGAATCCAGCTCTTCAGAAGAAATGTTCTCAGATAGTGATAGTGATGATGTCTTCCTTGTTGCCCTTGAGGAGGTAAATTCTTCTATCTCTGTTGCTGCTCCTACACAAGCACCTGAGTTATCAAGTTCATCTGTAACCAGTAATTTTGACCTAATGGATTTTTTTGAGAATCTTATGAAGGATTATTCTGTGTTACAAGAACTGTTCATAGAAACTCAAGAGCAGAATAAGGAACTGACTGTTAAGAATCTGAAGTGGAAAAACTCTAATGATGCTGAGATCACTTCTCAGTTAATGGGAACTACTGATGAACTGGATGTTCTGAAAGTACAACTCTCAGAAAAAGAAAAAGTGATAGAGATCCTAAAAGAAAAATTAGAGAAATCCATCGAGGAAAAATCACTCATTAGATCAATTCAATGACCTCTTTGAGAAACATGAAACTCTAAAGAAAAATGAGGATAGTTTATGGAGTAAGATAACTCTATTGAATTCGTGATCTAAAGCAATAGATGAAATTGAGTTATCAAAGACAAGAACTATAAAAAGGCCGGATGAGATATAATCAGGGGAACCTCACAAGGTCTTTTTGAATCGCTTCTTCTAGTAGTACTAAGATCTTTGTTAAACCAACGGTTTGTAATCGACCTTCTAATTGAAGAACAACCAAAAGTGTTTTAGACAAGGGTAAAGGACCTATGGTTTTAGAAAAACTGAAGGTTCAGGAAAGAAAGCCCAAACCTCAGGAAAAGGCTAGAAAACCTGAACACTCAGTAGGAAATCCTCAGGCCAGTACTTTGAATCCTTAGGCTAAGAATACAAACCAGAAGAAATCTGCATTGAACCATCAGAGGAATCTTCGAAGAGAAACACTTCAAATAGAGATATTCTCAATCAAGAGACCAAGTCCTCGTGGATCTTGAAAGACCGCAATTTCAAAGATGAGCAACCTAAACCCCACTTGCCTAAGGGTGAAGGTTTACTGAACCCAAGTCAGCAGAGACATAGACCAGCTGCACCAAGGCCAAAGCATTGGAACAAGAGGCCTAAACCCAAGAAGAATTCTAAGGCTCATGTTCATGCTAAAGCTGGCACTCATACACAGGGTACTGCCAAGGCACCTATGGTGGTGAATGTGTATGTAGATGTTTATGGAAGATAAATCAACCACTCTAAAGTAATTAGAGTTATTAGGCAGATTTGGGTTCCAAAAGGTACATCTAACTTTGGTAGGACCCTACATCAAATGGGTACCTAAGACACGATCTATTTTTTTCGTGAAGGAAAAGGGGGACTGAGCTAAATGAAGACAACATAATACGATGAGTGGAAATGAAATGACTCCTCTTTTGCATGGTATCTCGGACAATGGATGTTCAAGGCACATGTGAGGATATAAACAATTACTCATCGACTATGTTGAGCAAAAAAGGCCCTCAGATTACTTTTGGAGATAACTCCAAAGGATGTATGTATGATATGGAACTCTTGAAGTTGATTACATTTCATATTCATGGTGTATCATGTGTTTTCGGTTTAAAACATAATTTGCTTTCTATCGGCCAATTATGTGATAAGGGATTCAGTGTTGAGTTCTCAAAGAACCTATGTTATGTGAAAGACAATGCTTCACAACAAATATTACTGACTGGTACTAGAAAAGAAAATGTGTATCTTGCTGATTAGAGATTAACTCCTAAAGATACATGCTTGGTTGCAAAAAGTTCTACTGATACCAGTTGGTTATGGCACTAAAGACTGAATCACTTGAACTTGAAAACCCTGAACAAACTTGCAAGATTAGCACTTGTGAGGGGGTTACCCAATGAAGTGTTTAGTAAAGATCATGTATGTGATGCTTTTCAGAAAGGAAAACAAATCAGAGCATCATTCAAAAGTAAAGTAGAAGTTTCTACTGATAGAATACTTCAATTGTTACATATGGATCTCTTTGGTCCAGTGACACCTGTGAGTACTAATGGTAGGAAATACACACTTGTGGTAGTTGATGACTACTCTAGATATACTTGGGTCATATTCTTACTCGATGAAAAGAGACTCGCATAAAACCCGCCTGAATTACTTAAAAGACTCAGTATTGAAAAGAATCTGAGTGTGGTCAAAATCAGATCAGATGAGGGAACTGAATTTATCAACCATATTATATCTGATTATTAGCAAAGAAATGGAATAGCTCATGAAACATCAATTTGCAAGGACCCCCACAAATGTAATGGTCTTGCATAAAGAAGAAATAGGACTCGAAAGAAGTTTCGAAGAACAATGATTCTTTGTTTCGGCATTCCTAAGAGATTTTTGGGCTGGTTATCAACACCGCATGCTACTCTCTCGTAACGTAACCATCTTGACAAAAGATCAAGGAAAAACACCTTATGAGCTATGGAATGAAAGGAAGCCTCTTGTTTCTTTCTTTCGTGTGTTTGGTTGTAAGTGTTTCATACACAATAATGGTAAAGATCAGTTGAAGACTTTTGATAGCAAAGTTGATGAAGGGATATTCTTAGGATATTCTAAAGTCAGTAAAGCCTTCAGAGTTTACAACTGTAGGATCCTTATTGTGGAAGAAACACCTCATGTTGTTTTTGATGAATCTACTTGTGTTCAGAAGAAACAGAAACATGACTCAGGAGATCTAACAAAAAGAATCACAAGACTTAGTCTGAAGAAGAATGATAAAACATCCTCTGAGCCTGAAAAGAAGAATTCAATCACTTTCTATGAATGGAGTAAGTCAGACTCAGAAAAAGAAGCTCATGATGGAAATACTCAGGCTGGTGAAACTCAGGATGATAGTTCTCCACTGAAGAAAAGCCAACACACTGAAGCTGACCAATCTGAACAAACACCAGTTCAGACTTAGGTATGTAATGCCGATGAAGATGTGGTCACAGCTAAGGCAAACTCTGATCTATCAACCAAGGGGGAACAAATGTCCCTGACAATGTTCTGAATGAAAACTCCCCTGAGGAAGATGATTCTCTCTCTCCTTTTCTGTTGTTCCCTGAGTTTAATGAATTAGCTGAACCTAACATTTCTAATGTTGAGAATACTACTAAAGGGGGAACATCAAGGAGAAGATGGTTAGATAGTCATCCCTCAAGTCAGATTGTGGGTGATCTATCAGAAGGTGTTAGAACAAGAAAGTTCCATGGTGAAAGTGTTTCATTCTCATTGCTTCCTATCTGAAAAAGAACCAACTGAGATTGAAGAAGCTCTTCAAGATTCTTTCTGGATTACTGCTATGCAAGAGGAGCTGTATTAGTTCACAAGAAATGAAGTTTGGGAGCTAGTAGATAGACCTAAGAGGCACAATGTGATTGGAACTAAGTGGGTGTTCAATAACAAGAGAGATGAAAACAACACCATTGTAAGAAATAAGGCAAGACTAAGTTAGTTGCACCTGAGTTATTCCCAAGAAGAAGGCTTGGATTATGATGAAACATTTGCACCAGGTTGTAAGAATAGAAGCTATCGATTGTTTCTTGCATATGTTGCCCACATGAAATTCACATCTACTAGATGGATGTGAAAAGTGCATTCCCCGAATGGTGTGCTTAAAGAAGAGGTTTATGTGGAACAACCTCCTCGATTTTCGAGAATGACCAAGTTTCTGTGCTCGTAAAAGCCTTTATTTGGTCTGGAAGCAAACACCTGAGCATGGTATGATACACTTTCTCAATTTTTCATCGATCATGGTTTTATCAAAGGTCTTCAATTGATAGAACCTTGTTCGTGATAGAAGATGGGAAGGATATCTTACTAGTTGATTTATGTGGATGACATCATATTTGGATCTCCTAATCATCGGATGTGAGAAGTTCTCTCGCTTTCGATGAAAGGAAAGTTTGAGATGTCAATGATGGGGGAGATGAATTTTTTATAGGACTTGTGTCAAACAAACTAAGGAAGGAATAATCATCAATCAATCAAAGTACACTTAGAGATCCGATTGATTGCTAAATATGGTGTCTGAATTGCAATGCGCTTAGAATTCCTATGAATACTAATTACAAGATGGATCCCCGATCCTAAAGGCAAGTCGATTTGAATCACAATCGATTATAGAGGATTATTGGATCATTGCTATATCTCATGACAAGTAGGCCCGATATTACTTTTTCTGTGTTGGGATATGTGTAAGATACCAAGCTAATCCTAAGGCTAGTCACATAGAAGCCGCCAAAAAGATTCAAGTATCTTAAAGGCACAAAGTGAATAGAGGATTATGGTATCCAAACCGATGATAACCTTGACTTAACGGGTTATTCGGGGATGTCGATTATGGTGGTTGTAGAATTGACAGAAATCTACTACAGAACTTGTCAATTTCTTGGAAGTAAAGTTGATATCATGGTTTTCAAAGAAACAAACCTCAAGAGTAAACCAAGATTACCAAGTAAAGTACATGGTCAGCAGAAGAAAGCAGCGTACGCATTCTTTTGCCTCGCACAACAATTGAGGGATTATAAGGTTGTAGCCCAATGAAGTACCTATATTTTGTGACAATAATAGTGCAATTGCTATTTCACAAAATCCGGTATTGCACACTAGATGTAAGAATGTTGATAACAGACATCACTTCATCAGAGATCATGTTGAGAAAAAGGATGTAAGGATGGAGAAAAATCATTCGATAAACATAGAGTCGATATTTTGACAAAACCTTTGGGCCGAAGTCAAGATTTTAGGAACTATCAGTAGAATTAGGTATGTTGGATCCAGGTGAGTGAATTCACTGAAGGGAGAAGTCCTTCGTGTACATCTGCTTATTTTGGGAGGAATAACTTAGGACAAAATTCTCGGGAAGGAAACCGAGACTCGGGATAATTCTTGTCAAGGTCAAGATTCAAGAAGGATTATACATTCAAAATAATCCTGAGGCGATAATGACACACATCATTAATTCACAACATTTATTTCACTCAGTAATCTTTTGGAATAAATGACAAAAGACCTGAACTTTTAAGCGGGAATGTTTGGAGAGTTTGATTAGAAGAAAACACTTAAGCAAATATCTCGATTATCGTGAAACATCCATTTGTCAACCTATTAACCGCTATTTTACCTATTTGTCAACTCAGATTAAATCTCAACCATTCATTCTCTTTTGTAAGATTTAATCACAGCCCTTGATATATGGTTTTCAAATCATATATAAACCAACTGTTTGCCTTCATTCGTTTACTTTTCATTCAAACAATTCAAACACTCAAAAACCCTTAATCTTCAAAGACCCTCAAACTTCCAATTCCCAGAAATTATCTTTCAATGGAGTTCCCTAGTTATGATATGATCAAGGATCTTGCGGAAACTGAGAAACCATATTTTGAACACGTGGTGGCCATGATCGATAACAAAGCTACCAAGGTGGAAAAAGAGGCTCTAAATATGTTGCGGATGGCTCGTCTATCACCATTGGTGAGCAATGTGCCAGACTTGGAATTATCCCAGGAGGTGTTGCAATTTGTTGTTAACCTTCGAGAAGGAGGACGGGGAGGACTTGTGTCACAGCTAAGTTTTGGAACTTATGCTAAATCAAAGGCAGAGGTGGTTTGCACCAAGGAGGTAATATTGTCTTTAGATGATATTAATTATGTTTTTGAATTAAACGATAGAGGAGAGGATCCAAGCTCTGTATATGTCTGGAAGAGAGCAGGAGATATTAGATCGTTTTTGCGTAAAAAAGGCGGAGTTGAAAGGGGCTCTGCATAAACGGTGTCTTATGCCGAAATATAGAGTCTTGATAGACATTGTGGCCAAGTGCTTGATGAGCACTTCTGGTAGTTTGGAGCAAGTAAGCCGGAACAAGTTGAGGCTTATGGCTGCAATTGAGGACTCGTCCTCTATTGATTTTAACTGGTTGAAGTTTCTGGTGGATTGCATTCTTCACCAAAGCCATAAATTGAAGTATGCAAATGGAGCATTCACGAAGAGTGGGAAGGTCTTGTTTGGGATGAAGATCAATTTCTTGATTGAAACACAGCCCAGAGACAACATGTTTTTGATGACAGGACTTGAATTTTCTCGGACTCGGATCATGTTCCGAAAGCCCAAGTCCCAGAAAAGGAAATCTGCTCCATCAGTATTAAAGTTCTATGGTTCGGGAGGAACCGTAAGAACATGATGAAGTTAGACTATGATCGGGACAATGGTGCTTACATCAAGTCCTTCAGAAGAAAGTCAGGACATAACCAGAAAACGTTCTGAGGAGTCAGGGGAAGAAGAGAAAAGAAAGAAATCTCTCGAGTTGCTGAGAGTAAAAAGAGAGATTGGTGAGAAGAAGAAGACTCAGGATGAGCAAAAAAAGAAGAAGAAGAGGCTAAGGCGATTATTCTTGAACAAGAATCGGTGTAAAGTCTCCACTTGATGCTCTAGCCAAAGTCGTTTTCAAAGCCATCAAGGGAGGAAACCACTCAGAGATAATTCCCTCGGGGAGGAGGAGGAGACGAAGATGTCTTTACTGAGGTACTGCAGTACCAAAAAGATGGGCGATGATAGAATTACTCAAGAGATCTTCACAAGTTTCCAAAAACCTGCTGAAGAAAGCCAAATTACTATCCCACCCACTCACCCCTCAGAGCCATATATATCCATACCTTCAGAGGCTCATTCTAGCTCTGAAGAGGAAGCACTGCTCCTCGAACTCGTGAAAGGTGAAGCGTATGGAGAGGAGTCGAGGCGTAGTACGAAAAGATTTATCTTGGACAAATATGGTGAATTGGTGGATTATCCCGATCTTCATGATATGTTTTTCAGTCAAGATCGCCATGTTGATTGTCAATCAATCCTTGTAGGTCCTTTAACGGTTTCACGAGGGCAAAAGTCTAGAGGGGGTGAATAGACTTCCAAAAACTTTTTTCGCATATCGGTGATTGGGGATCCGATTGAAAGTGAATCGATCATTGATCGATATTATCGATCGCCGAGGGCGATCAGTTAGAGTTGTCTATCTGTTTAACCGACAGCGGAAGCTAGTTTATACCCGTGTGAAAAACCGGTTTAAAACAAATCGATTCAAGTGGTTTTCAATCGATGACTATGGAGTCAACCGACGATCAAGAATTTGGTCTACCGATCCTAACTCGCATTATGTATGCAAATTTACTCAAGTTGTGTGCAATAGTGTAAAGCGCTTAATCAAACAGTAAATGCACACAAGATTTATAGTGGTTCGCATAACTATCCCCACGCCCACTCTTCCCTATCACAAAGGGCACCAACTTAACTAACCCGGGAACTTAAATTATTGTGTTAGTCCAACACATTACACCAACAGATATTTATAGAGCTCTCACTCAACCGATCCCGTAAATCGTAACTAGAAACCCGATCCGAAATCTTTGTGAACAAACTTAACCTAACTTTGGGTTTTGGGTAAGATTTGTTGTTTGTTCCAACTTTGAAATCTATCCTAGTATTTAAGTAATTTAACAACTAGAGGATAAGATTTTGTGCTAAGAACTATGTGATGAACACTTAAAAAATAATCTTCAAGGTTGTGTTCTTCGCGGGCGGAAATTTTGCTATAGTATATGAGCTTCTTGATAATTTCCGTGTTTTCACTCAAGAGTAATCCCATATTTATAGACCTCGAAATCAAAGAGCCGTTAGAGAGCAATTTGAATTTTGGCTATATTTGGTAGGTTTGCGAGGATTTGATGTGACGTCTTCCCGTGAAATCGGCATGGCCGAAAAGCGTGTATGTCATTTTTTTCTAGCCGATTTGACTATGCAAATGCCGAAATCCGCGATTGTCATTTCGTCATATACTTGTCTTGTTCTTATTGGTTAACAAGTCATGCGATGTCGAGTTTGTTCACCAACTAAAGTTGACATTTTTCTTGTTCGGATCAATAACGTATTTAACTTGGTGAAACATTAGTTGACACCGTGTGAGTGACTTCGATCGGGCCATAACCGATCGGGCCTACCGATAGAGTCTTCGATGCCGGTTGTCTTAGCTTCAACTAGCAGACTTGGTGATGTAGGTCTTCGTGCGGATCTCGATCTTCTGGTAGTCTTCTGATATTCAGGTGTTCTGAGCTATTGGCTTCATGTCTTCACCTGATCATCTGATTAACTTATCATTCGACTAACTGATTATCTGATCTTCTGACATTGTCTTGTCTTCTGATCTCAACGGTCTTCGACCGACCTATACATATTGAGTTCCCCTAAATATGTGACCTCACCTTATACATCATTTGCCTATACATTTTAATTTGGTCATCCTAACGATTCTAAAACATCGAACAATGTGTCCGACCGGGTCCTATTACAAAATTTTTTGGAACTTCCATCAAAACTAAATACAAATTTCCCAACAATTTCCCCCTTTTTGATGGAACCAAAACATATAGTCAGAAAAACAGATAACCATGCGAAATGTAAAAACATAAACAACAGAAATCAGAAGACAATGAGATGTTGTCTTAAGATCAGAAAGGTAACTTGTTTTATATATAAGAGATGAAGATTACAAGTACAAATTTTACCTATCACCTGATCTAAGACATTTTCTGATTCCTTCAATAAGCAAACTTCTGAAGACTTTCTGGAATGTTGAAAATCTTGTACATTCTCTGCAGTAAGACCTCCAATCTTTCACTCTCAATAATGTCTCATCTCTTAGAAAAATCATAGAAGAGCTGTTTGAATCCAATTGGGTCAAGAGAGTTATCAGCTCTGAGTGGTGGAATCATTGTCTGAAATTTGGGTGCAGAAGGAGTTAATGTCATGATTTTTCCTTCATGCATCACCACTTTGAAGAATCTGGGGTGTTTGATCTCCAGCCAGTTTTGAAACTCAGCATCAAATTCACCCTGATCGACATGTTCTGGTATCTTCTGAATAATGTAGACGCCGCATTTACGGTCGATTTTAATCCTTGTCCATTCAAGAAGCAAGTCTCGTCGCCACCGAATTTTTTTCAACTTCCACAGGAAAGCTCTCTCTTCCCAATCTACTTCTTCGCATTTTCGCCATCTTAGATTTTTTTTGACATATCTTCGTCCAGTTTAACAACTTCATCCTTCTTCTTGATAATCGCTTCAATGACCCTACGCCTCATCGGTTATTCTTCTTTATCAAATCGATGTTTGTAATCGAAGTCGTGGTCACGATTGGCTTCTTTGATTTACTTTAGCTTGCTTGCCTTCCCCTAGTTGTTGTCTTTCTTGGCCAGTGTCTTCTTCTCTCGCAGCTTTTTTACCATCTCGAGACTTTTCACCGATCCTCCCGATCAAATCTTTTTCTGCTGCGATTGACGATAAGTCTTCAATCTTGTCCATTTCGGGTAACAACTTCGTATATGGCTGTCTTCACGCTCATTGATTTTTTTCCCCGAGCCTCGATCTCCTTTGTTGTGTTGATCCACAAATTGTTTTAGTTCAAAGAAGAGGGAGCGATCTCAATGGGTGACTTCGGAATGAGTGGCATCAAGCGGAGTGACCTTAGTAAAACCGGAATGGGTGACCACGGTAAATCATCAGCTACCATCTGCAATTGTTTTTTCCATCTCAGACTCTTTTTCTTTTTTATCTTGTCCTTCCCCTTTTTGGTTGCATCAAAAGGTGTGACATCTTGAGATTCAAGGCCCGAAATCGACGTCTTTATCTCCTCCTTAAGTTCTTCCGGTAAGAGGGTAATTTGAACATTCGTAAGTAGTTGCAAAGATCTGTGAACCTATTTAATCCAGATTTAATAACTTTCTTGGCCCGAATAATAGATTGATCAAATCTTTTTCTACTATTGTCCGGATTATCTAATCAGTCCGTTTCAAAGGATCCCCGGACACTTTCAAGAGAACTGCGTCTCTCCAAGCATATCTATCGATCCTCATCTTGTCGGCCAAAGAGGGTCAATTCATTTGTTACCGATTCAAAAAATAGACCGTGCATATGTGATCTTCTCATTGTTAACTTTCTCTTCCACCGTCAACCAGTTTGAGATCTGTCCATTAGCTTCCTCTCTTTAGTAAATCAAAGTTGCTTCCGCGGTTTCTTCAAATTTCGCATTAGATTTGGCAAAGAAGAGTCGAATTGTGTATTAAATGCTTTTTACCCCATCAACTGAAAGATTTTACCCCATCTTGTATTTTCGATGTCGAGATCTCCAGGATATCGACCTTCAGCACGATGAGTCGACAGATGTTGAAACCTTACCCGGGCCGGGTCTCATCTGCATAAATACCCATACCGTTCATCGTGAAAGTTGCTCATACTCGATATAAGCATAAGTATCATAACCTTCTTCTTCTTCTTCGTAAATATCCACCGTGCACCAACCCATCCGATCAAAGATATCAGTAGCTAGTTCGATTATTTAGATACACCTAAGATTCTCGGTCGCTTCTTCTTCTCCGTGTCAACAAAGTAATCGACTCAAGGCATTCATTAAAATTAGAAGTCTTCAATATCCTCAGTCCGATGTTCCTCCAAGATTATCTCCTCCATCCGCCGCCCGATCCCAATATGATCGCGAGTTCGGGAAAGTGCTCGGCCCGAGATAGGCATTCACCGTCAGCCAGAGAAAATACACCGAGAGTGTTCATGACAGTGATTCGGCGAGGTCCTCTTGTTGAGCCGGATTGTGAGACATGGAGACATACATCTTCGTTCTCAACAACATCTTGCTCCTCCCGAGCGAAGTTCCAGAACGTGTTGGAACAAGTTCCCTAATGATTTCTTGAAGCGTGTTCTGAACAACTTCAAACAAAGTGGATTTAACCGGAGAAGATTTTAGGGTGGAGGATTTTACGGTTGTTGGTTGAAGGTTGATCGGGCCGTGGTTACGATGTGGTTGAAGTTATTTTGGGAGAGGGGTTCGAGAGGGAGAAGGGGTAAACGGTTTCTGGGTGGAAGGTTCAGTTGGAAGTGGTTAAGCGGTTTATGGTTCGGGTGAGGGTGATGGTTTTCTCGTTAAGGGTTCAAAAGTGAAGGTGATTTTGAAGAGGAGGTGGGTGAAAGGCGTTAGGTGGTTTCATGCCTCTGAAAAAGAGAACTTATGGGGCCGAGTTCGATGATTGTAATCGACCGATTCTCTTCAAGGTTGTACATCGGCCTCACGGGTTTCCACCGAATGGGTTTTTACTAGCATTAACTCTCGACTGATTCTTCAGTTGATCTTCCTTTGAGCATTTCAACATCACTTTCTTCATCTTGAAGACCTCCGAAAGCATACCATCCTCTTAGGCAAAGATTGTAGTAAGTGTTTTACGACGTTCCTTTTGCATCGAAGGCTTACTCACGTACCGCTTCCTCTTTCTCGTTCTCTCTCTTTGATGGAGCTTTGCCTTGAGATTTTTGCTTCAAGACATATGGTGTTAGATCATCATCGATAATCCAGATAAGTGCCTCATCCTTGTAAAGGAAGGCTTTGAATTTTCCACATATTGCTTTCGCCCATTTTGTGACCAGGATAGTCTCTGGGAAGCTTATCGTACCAAAATTATAGACACCTTGTGAATATTACTGATATTCTTGGTCACTTCACTTGATTTTCTTCATTTGCGGGCAAACTTATCGGTTTTAAAAGAACGATGCTTGAATAACCCCATCCAGGTTCATATATGGGGCCTTCTCAATGATTCTTGGCCATAAGATACCGCTTTTGGCTAGGTTAGAGCATCCGGGTTGAAAGAGATCCCAAGAATGACTTTCGAGACAATTTTAAAAGCGCCTATATTTCCTAAGGAGGTAGAGAACTTTTGACATGTGTGAGATTGATGTTCCTAGGTCTCAACAACACTTTCTGTAGATACTCCTTATCTGACATTCCAGCAGTGAACTCATCAGGGTATTTCTTGCCCATTTGAAGACCAGAGATTCTTCTGAGATCATCGTTGGAGACATCGATCCTGGTCCTTCCAACGAATGAGAATAGTTCTTTGTTGTCCGTCTCCTTTAGTCTTCTCAGGAATTCCAACTATTCAAACATATGGACAGTTTCCTGATGGCGATAGCAAAATTGATCAAATCCATAGGCTCTTAAGCATTCGAGTATCTCCCTTGATTCTGGATCATTTGTGGTATTGAAAATGACATACTTTTCATCAATGACATTTTTGAGCATAGAAGCATAGTCACAAGTTTTCGATAGCACTATTGACGATTCCATTTTCTGAAATTATAAACAAACATACAAAGTGAGTGCTATGTGAAACAACATAATCAATCACACAACGTTATTCATAAAAGAGCAATTTTATGAATTAATACACATGAATATCTATCCCCAATATGCATATAGTTTATGATGTATATAGAAATGACAATGACTGATTTAAATTCCATTTGATCATGATTAACAGTAATACACACAATTTCTATACTCTGATCATGATATGCTATTAAAAATAACAAGATGAGTAAATTTTAAAATATATGAGGGTTTTGGAAGATAGATTAATCGCTTGAATATTTTGAATGTTTGAGAGAATTTTCTGGAACTGAATTGCGGTTTTAGAAAGTATGAAATGCGAAAGGTTTTCAGAGAAAATGTATTTAGGGTTTTAAAAGATGGGAGGGAAACATTTTGCACGATTATTTTTGAAGGTACTTGAGTGTCCTTGATTTAAGTGGACGGTCAAGATTAAGGCGGTTGAAAAGTAATTCAATCGTGCGGTTAAGATTTTAAACCATGCATTTTTTGGACTTAAAGGTTCGGAATAAATGCATTTAATACACAAGCCCCGCGTCCGCATTTAATGTTTGCAGGCATGACATCATAAAGTAATGTGAACAGTATAGCTAACATAGAATAGACATGAAGATAAATCGTAAAACGATTCCGATCGATCGATATTAATCGATCGATTACATCGATGATCTTATCCGTTGGGACTGACATTATTGACCTTACTGATGGTTGCCTAAACCATAGTATTTCCCAACAATGTCCCACTTATCTGATCAGTTTTCTGATGAGCCAAACCGATCGATGATCGCCTTTTCTCTTGTTATCTCCGAACAACTCTTTGATCGATCCTTTACGATCGGGGTTGAGATACCATACCCAACCGATCCTTCTTATCCGATCGTTTTTTTCTTGGATCCATCTCGATCCACTCTTGACCTATGTCAAGTCTTTGAATGTGCGCTCCGCTTTAACTTAGTTCTTGAGGGAGTCGAAGAGTCATCTCGATTCCCTAAGTCAGCCGTGATTTGACACTTTAATGATGGTATGGATACGCCAGATAATTCACACCGCCAACTCATCCAACCATCTTCGCGCGTGTTTTTACTTCCTTCTGCTTGTAAATTTCTCCTAAGGGTCTTGAGAAATTAAATTTAAGACCCTATACCCCCGTTTTTCTTCTATAAATAGATATGGGGTTTTAGGCAAACAACACAACATAAACCATTCATCTTCTTTATTTAGCTTATACTCTATGTTTTCCGATGAATCCTATTTTCGTGAAACTTCCAAAGAAAAACCTTTAACCATTTTCAAATGAATTCAATTTCTCAAATCAACCTCAATAAATCCCCTTATTATCGCTTTCGTCTTCATTAAAAGATTACACATACAATTATTGCCAAGCTTCTACCACCGAGGCGGTTGATCCGCTATAGCAAATGAGAAGACATTCTCCTAACCTTATGCACTTTTGTGTGCCTATCGAGATGACAGAATTAGCATCACTGCATTCGATCGATAAAAAACATGAGTTTGGTATTCGATCTTGATCGACAACAACCGATCATCGATATCAAAACCAATATTTACATGTGACACTTGTGGCCATATGGTCTTTGGACCACATCTTTGACACTTGTGTCCCATTTAATGTTGGAGAGCCCATTGATTTTAGAACTAGGGCCTCGGCTTAGAAAACCTTCAAAGCCTTCCGCCTCCTCGCTCAGAAGCTCACGAGGGGTGGCTTAGATTATTTCAAAGCCTCTCACACCCCTTTTTAGGGTTGGGAAAAATGGAGCATTAGGCTCTAAAATCTTTAAAAGCCTCTCTCCTCCCCTTCTAGGTTGGCTTAGGGTTTATGGTTTAGGGTTTATGCATCGATCGGGTCCTTTTGTGACTGTAACTTGTAATGTAAATCGACCTCCCGGGTCTTTATCAATGAAAATTTCTATTATTCCATTGTTGTGTTGTTTCTACTTTCTTATGCAATTTGTAGCCTTAATCTTATAAAACTTGCTTGTTGAACATAGCTTAATCGACTTACAAGGTATAACCTTACAATCGATGGGTTCCTTGTCGATAATTCTTTTTTTCGATCAGAGATGATCGGTTGAGGTATCTTCCTAACCCACTCTTTCTTTATCTGGTCATCTCTTAACCAACTGGTCTTGGAGACTAGTCCACCAAACATTGTGCACTTCATAGAGATCCGAAGTTCTACCATCAAGATAATTCTCTGAACTGATCTCGTAAGTGGCTTGGTTAAAATATCAGCTTTTTGTTTATCTGTATGGATCTTTTCCATTCAGATATTCTTCTTTTCAACATGATCTCTTATAAAGTGGTGTCTGACATCCACATGCTTGCATCTTGTATGTAGAAAACAGATTTACGAGTGATTGCAATAACACTATTACATCCATGTAATATAGGTATGTTCGTAGCTATAATTTTATAATCACTTTCCGACTTAGCTTCTTACCAGAAATTAAACAACAACTTCCTCTTGACCATGTATTCTCGCTCAAAGAGTAGATGTCGCGAATCGATGTCCGCTTCTTTTGAAAACCAAGAGATCGGTTTACTACCTAAAACCGACATGTACCGAGGTTGACTTCTGTCAATTCTACAACCTCCATAATCGTAATCGTAATACCCACTAAAGCTCTAGATTATCATCGACGGGTAAAATAAACCAAGGTTTATTGTCCTTGCATACTTAAGAATCAACTTAGTCGCTCCGTGTGGCTTTTGCTCAAATGCACATATACTTCATCAAAAAAGTGATATCTCGGTCACTAATCAGTATAGTAGAGATCCAATGAGAGCCCTATATTCTTCTCGATTAGTTTTCGACCATTCTCATCAGGATCCATCTTGAATCCAAATCATCATAGGAATTTCGGCTTCCTTACGCTTTTGAACTCCTAACTTAGCCAATAAACTCCTAGTGTACTTCGCTTTGGTAGATGAATATCCTTCTATACTTTGCTTAACTTTGTAAACCCGTAAAAGTAACTCATCGACCCATCATGGACATCTCTAACTTCCCTTGCATCGACTTTTGTCAATTTTTCACATAAACTCTTGTTGGGAGATCCGAAGATGATGTCATCCACATAAATCGAAACCATCGTAATGTCTTCCATCTTCTATTCAATAAGGTTAAATCCACTATTCCTTTTAGTAAAACCATCGCCTATCAAGAACGGAGAGTGTATCATACCAAGCTCGAGGAGCTTGTTTTGCCATAAAGAGCTTTTCAAAACCAGACACCGGTCGCTTTTTTCAAAGCCCGGAGGTTGTTCAACATAAACTTCCTTAGCTAGTACCCGCTTTAAGAATGCACTCTTAACATCCACCGATACACAATAAACCCTTCAGTGCAAAGATATGCCGTAAAACAAATGAATGGCTTCGAACAAGAATCGTGCAAAGGTCTCATCATAATCAATTCTTCGATTGGGAATACCTCTTAGCAACAAGTCTTGACTTATTTCGGTTATGACATTATTCTCATCTCTCTTGTTCTTGAATACCCACTTTGTGCCAATCACATCTTGACGGGTTGGTTCCGTCTGATTTCCAAACCGATTCCTTTCAAACTGTTCCATTCTTAACTTTGATCATTAGAATCCGATTTGCATCTTGTAGAGCTTCTTACTTGGTTGGTTCCTTCAAAGACAGATAATAACAATACATAGCACTTTCACCAACTGATGTCTAGTTTGACTCTATCGGGATGGGTCTCCAATGATCGGTCAGTTGGACGACCGTTACCTGTGTCCTTCTTTTCCGATTTGCATCGGGTTTAGAAGAACTACTAGTGATTGGGAGTGGTGCGAAATTATGATCCACTTGACATGGACAAGTCTCTGGTGATGTTGGACCCATCATGTGTTGATGTCTGTTCAGGAACTTCAGTGTTTCCCGAATCCGAGATGGTTCGAGTTGATCCGTCTCATTTGTACTAGCTTCTTCATTGATGTTATACGTACCTTAGGTCCGATTGACTGGTGAATCAATAAGATCAAGTTCTCGAATATACAACCATTACGTGTTCTCGATCCTTTTTCCTTGATACTTAGTTGATCCATTTTTACATACATCGTACCGTTTGATCTCGTACTTCTTGCTTCAGGCGATTTCTCTTGTTCAAGATGTCTCATCAAAGACCACATGAGGTGTTTCTTCCACAACTAGGGTTCGTCGTTGTAAACCCCCGAAAGCTTTTATTTGGATGAGGAATATCCTAAGAATATACCTCAATACGACTTGGCCTCAAAAGTCTTCAACCGACTCTTCCCATTGTTGTGTATAAAACACTTGCACCTAAAAAACATGGAAGTAAGAAACACGAGGTTTTTCGCCTTTTGGATTCATAGGGTGTTTTGTAGTGAGCCTTAGTCAAGGAGCATCTGCTCGAGTGTGGCATGCAAGATTGATGGTTTCGCCTAAAAACGCTTAGTGTATACCAAAACTCGATGAAAAATCAAGAAAAAAGAGTTTAAATTTGTACCTTTATCGTCGATTTTCACTATCTCGACAATTCTTTTTTGGTTTTGTAGTCTCTTGAGCAGCTCGAGACATCTTTGTTGTTGTCTCATTCTTCTTATACAAGAATACAACCCATGTAAACTTGGAATAATCATCCACGATTATTTTAGTATATTTGCGTCCACGAGATCGACCGGTGTAATCGGTCCAAATAAGTCCATATGGAGCAGTTGCAATATCTACCGATGATCTTTGGTCCGTGGATTCCCTTGAATGAGGCTTTAACTGTTTTCCGCCGACATGTCGACATATGCCGATCCTTAGAGAATGCCTCATTCGGAAGACCTCAACCAAAGACATCCTTCTTTATCTTGTTAAGAGTTTTAAAGTTCGGATGACTATTCTCTTGTGCGAGCCAACTGCTACCTTTTTGAACTCTTAACAATCGGGCATGCATTTTTGGATAACTATTCCAATCCGCTATATAAATCGTACCTTTCCTTGAACAGTTAACAAGATCTATCGAGTGGCTTCGATTCTTGATAGTACAATCGATCGTTCGAGAACTCAATCATGAATCCGTTGTCACCTGAATTGTGAACCCGACAATATGATTATTCTTTTAAACCTTCGACATCTGAGACAAAGAAACCTTTACATCATCATTCTCTAAGGTTCGAATCCTCTAGTAAAACCAAAGAGTACACGTGCGGGCCTTCTTTGCGTGCAAGAAGCTTTGAGAGATGTTCGGCTTCTAGTCATATGCCGAGCATCCACTATTGATGTACTGAGATAGTTGCTTGTACACCCTCATTTGTTGGCCAAACCCACGTGAACCTCTTAATCAAATCGGTTTTAGGTACCCCTTTAGGATTGAGTCCTTGGGGAAAGTTAGAGTCGGGTTTTAGGGATCCATACAAACAAAAACCTTTCTATTTAGAATCGGATAGATCGTCAAGGCTTGATTTGTCTCCATAAACATCTACATAATCATACATCTCTTCATATGCATTCGATCAAAGAGGATTATTTGTGCGAGCCTGGGTGAATCGTAAGACTTGGGATTTTTCCTTGCTATTTGTCTTTTAACCCAAATGGGCTCAAAAAGAACCCTAGGTTTCCTTAGCTTGCTCGTTCTTGACCTGATTAGGGTTTGGTCGATTTCCCTTTAGAGGTTGTCTTTTTCGATACCTAATAGGCGTCGTAGATGTCTCTCTTCGGAAGAAGGTTCTTTCGTTGATTCCTTGGCCGATGCTTAATGGTTTGGGGTCCATTTATGTTCCCTTCACGATTGGGCACTTGCTTTTACTTGTTCAGGAGTCTCTTTCCCTTGTTAGATACAAATTTTTGCTTTTATGTGTATATATTAAACTAGTTTGATTACACCTTTTGAAGTGAATCGACGGTGCTTTTTGAGGATGTAGAAGGGTTTTCATACCCAATTCCCTTCTTATTAGTTGTCGTTCGAAAATAGTTGTTCATATCCCTAATGTTTTTGAAGATTTCATGAAAACTTGTATTTTCTTACTTAAACTATCCTCGATTACTTCGAGACTCTCGTGTAGTTGGAAGAGATCATCAAACTTGGCTTGTAGGATTTTAAAATCACCGGTTTGTTGTTTATCGATAGCTAGATGTTCCTTAATCGCTTCTCTCCCGATCGAAGAATTAACTTTTAGAACTTTGGGTTCGCCATTTATCTTCGTTGATTCGGTGATTTTAGTTAACCGCTCATTGTCGACATTTTCCTTAACAAAGTCGAGTATTTTTCAATCCTTAGCTTATCGTTTTCGACTTCCACTATCGTATAAGTGTCTTCGCTAAGTTAAAAGAGATCATCAATCGATTGCTTTCGAGTAGAGTTGCAAGTCAATCTCTCAAAGAGATGTGCTAACCAGGCCGGTGTGGAAACCGAGAGAGCGAGAAAGGTTTAGAGGTTACCTCAGATTGGTCTTCCTCCAGCCATCGGGATTTTCATCATCGAAGAGAATATCGATCATCATAGTGGAAGAAATCATCGTTGCTTATTAAACATAAATCTTCATGAGATGAGTAGCACAATCCTCGTAAGCGTATAAGAATAATAATTTGGATGTATCAAAGAACCATGGCTTTATGTCCTTATAGCGTTTCTCTCTTACCTTAAAACTTCTCTTTCTTTTCTTTTGGTGTCAGTGCAGGCAATCTACACTTATAATGACCTAGTTTCTCCAGGTGAAACACGCTCCATGATCCACGGAACTTCTTTGCGCGGTGAGTCATTATTCAACAGTAGAATCTATCGGTGACTTACTCCGCGATTATGTCGAAATTTCTTCTTTTCGGATATGTTGTCTCTCCTTTTCATCGAGGACCGATCATCTCTTTTCTTATCTTCTCTTCGATCCTTCGTGATCATCTCTTCCGGTCATCGAATCTGGTCCTACGGGAGAATCTATCGGTTGGCCTCCTATCTCATCCCTCTCTTGCTTTTGATAATCCCAGAAAATCTACGATACTTGCCAAGTTGAATGTTAGATTTTTCAAGTTTTCGTTAGCAAAGCAATGTCATTTGATTTGGCTTATAATATTTCCAACGGAGTAGACTTAGACTTTGAGTTCTGTGGGGCTTTGAATGCAACCGATTTTGATGTGGCGGTGTGGCCAGCAGTGACTCGCCTTCTTCTTTCTTGCCTCTTCGTCCAGATCAAACTCATGAACTTTAACTTCGAGAGCAGGTTGCTTGGCTTCATCTTGGCAATATCTTTGACAATCCTTATTCTGATGACTTTCATATATCCACTTCTTAGTCGAGAGATCTCATGATCTTGTAATTTATGTCTTTATCGACATCTCTAGTCAAGTTCGGCTTATTGGTACATGGTGATTCTTCCATTGAGCTCATTGATGGTTTCATTTGGTAGCATCTTGAGTTTCTCAAATTTCACTAGTTCCTTTTGCGCACCGCTATCTTTAATCGGATCATTTCCTACACACATTTTAAAAAGCGTATCCACGTATGTTTGGTTTGTCTTGAGATACTTTATCTTTTCTCCGGGTTATCTTGTCCATGGTCTTCATGATTATGTGCCCTTGTTATCGTATCCGAGTGTACAACTTCTCTCTTCAACATCCATCGGCGGAACTCTTTCGACCAAGACTTCCAACCGCAAAATCGGATCACCTCCAACAACCGGGTTGTCATGGTAGATGATGATGGGTCTCATTCAAGAACTTCCATCATCCCGCCGCTATTGATCCCGGATGATTGCTCATTGTATATCGTCCGGTCTGATACTATCAATGGAAAATTTAGGCAAATCATTATACATGCGAAGTATTATCCATGCCGTTCGTGATTTGAAAACATATGAGATTTGAAAAGGTTTTTCAAGATCGATTCGAAGTGACCACAAAGGTTCTTCCTCAAGAACCGATGATATTCAAAGCCAAAGGGTCCGTAGAACCCTTCTTCCGATACCACTCAGAGGTCCCCAAGCGGGTTTTCGTGAGGGCGTAAGTCTAGGGAAATTAGAATAGACTTCGAAAACTTTTTCTTGGTCAGAGGTGTGATTGCGGTTTCTGATCGAGTGCAAGTGAATCGGTTTGGGATATCAAACTCTTATCGTCGCCCGAGGGCGATCGATTCGGTGTCTATCGCTTTAAGCGATTGTCGGAAGTGGAGTTTATACCGTGAAAAACCGGTTTAAAACAAATCGGTTCCGAAGTTATTTTCAATCGGATGACTATGGAGTCAAATCGATCCGAATCGTGACTTAGTCTTTGCGTGATCCTAACGTAATATGTATGCATTTACTCAAGTTGTGTGCAATAGTGTAAAAGCAGTTAATCAAATAGGTAAATGCACACAAGATTTATAGTGTTCGGAGAAAACGATCCCTCGTCAACTCTTCCTATCACAAGGGAACCAAATTAACTAACCGGACTAAGATTATTGTGTTAGTCCAACACATTACACCAACATATATTTATAGAGCTCTCGCAACCGGATCCTTAAAATCGTAACTAGAAACCATAGTCGAAATCTTGTTAAAACAAACTTAACCTAACTTTGGGTTTTGGTAAGATTTGTTGTTTGTTCCAACTTTGAAATCTATCTAGTATTTAAGTAGCCTAACAACTAGAGGATAAGATTTACGTGCTAAGAACTATGGGATGAACACTTAGAAAATAATCTTGAGTTGTGTTCTTTGTGCGGAAATTTTGCTATAGTATATGAGCTTCTTGATAATTTTACGTGTTTTCAACTCAAGAAGTAATCCCATATTTATAAACCTCGAAATCAAAGAGCCATCTGGAGAGCAATTTGAATTCTCGGCTATATTTGGTAGGTTTGCGAGATTTGATGTGGCGTCTTCCCGAAGCGACATGGCGAAAGAAAGTGTATGTCATTTTCTAGCCCCGTTTGACTACGCAAAGACCAAATCCAAATCGCAGATTAATTTTAGGTCATACGTGTCTTGTTCTTATTGGTTAACAAGTCTGAGATGTCGAAGTTTGTTCACCAACTAAAGTTGACATTCTTTTGTTCGGATCAACAACGTGTGACTTGGTGAAACATTAGTTGACACTTGGAGGTGGGACGTCGATTTGGCAACCGATCTACTGATAAATGCTTTCGATGCGGTTGTCTTAGCTTCAACTAGCGCATCTTTGATGTAGGTCTGGTCTTCCGGTCCGATCTTGATCTTCGGTAGTCTTCCATCTTCGTGTCTTCGAAATTTATTGGCTTCATGTCTTCACCGATCATCTAATTAAGCGATCATTCGACTAGCGATTATCCGATCTTGACCTTGTCTTGTCTTCGATCTCAACCGGTCTTCGACCGACCTATACATATTTGAGTTCCCCTCAATATGTGACCTACCTTATACATCACCGGTCTATACATTTCAATTTGGTCATCCTATTTCGATTCTAAAACATCGATACCAATAAGTCCGGACGGGTCCTATTACAAACCTGTTTTGGAACTTCCATCAAAACTAAATACAAATTTCCCAAAATCCGCGATGATGCTAAAGATTGGCAACTTCGTGAGGTGAAGAATTTTGAAATTCAAGAAATAGTGAGCTTGATGCCTTTTCCCGATCTAGGGAAAAGAAGACCGAGGATCAAAAAATTTGAGTTTGATGCCTTTGTAATGAAAAAAACGGGGAAGGAAGAAACAAATCAAGGAGGTTAGGTGGTGGGGATAAGGATGAACAGCAGGATCCGTCTCAGAGGATAAAAGATGAGGAGGACATTCTCGAAGGAGGAAAAAGTTTGTTGAATCAAGTGTTGAGGCCTCACGATTGGGGAACAAGCGAGGATGTTCCAACTTCTGAGATGATCACTTTTGGCGAACCATAGCCCAATGCCCCTTCAGAGCCCAAGTCATGGTCACTGAGATGGCAGACGCTGGAGTTCAGATAGATGCTGAGATTCCAATTCCTCCACAACCAGCTGTTGATCTCACACCAGTCCTGGAGAAGCTTACTAAGCTTGATCCGCTTGTTGATCAGATATCAAAGCTCGAGCCTTTGGTGGACGAAGTGTCGAAGTTTTCTTTGAGCACAATCTTCTCGTAACGGATGGTTGAAATCGCGCACACATCTATGGTAAAGACTGATCATGTAACTTTATTATCTACGTCCATTGATGATAAGATTCTTTGAGATGAATGTTAGACTAGGATTGTGTAATACAGAGATGTGTTGGAAGAAATGGAGAAGAAATTTGTGCTGAGGTCAAATATGTTGGAAGAGCTGATGAAAGCAAGGACTGAGGAACTTGTCAAAGCTGCTGTTGAGGAAATGAGTTCATCACTCATGGCCAAAATACATGCTACTTTTGGTGGTCTTGTTGAGGACACTGCAACAGGGATGAATGTTCTTCAAAGGCTTCAGGATGAAAACTTCCACATAGTCGCCGAAGCTAAGATCTATGGGATTTGAGCATTTTGATATGGATGAACCCTTTCGTAGAGATATTGGTAAATTATGATGCCAAAAGTGGGGAAAGTTATGATATGCTCACAAAGCTACCCGGTTATTGAAGAAACTATTATTTCAGAAAAGCTGTGATTAAAAAGGAAAAAAAGGTGCTTGAAGTAACAGTGAATCCCGATCTCATGCGGTGATGTCTTCTGAGAACGTGCCAAAAGACGAGAGCACAAGAGTCCGGTAAAGATGGGTGAAATTTATGCCATCATAAACCCGATTCCTCTTGGTTCGAGACTTAGATGAAAAAAAAGCCAAAAAGCCAATCGGAAGGAAACTATCAAGAGAATTCTCCGAGGTGAAGCCCAGCGAGTGAAGAGTCTCAAACCGAATGAACTCTTCAACGAGGGATTTGGTGAATATGATGTGGCCTCAAGGAGAATGAATTGGGATTGGCACAATTTAGTGAAGATGATAGAAGAAGAGAAGGAAGGAAGGCCGATGTTTAATGTCGAGGATCAGAGATGACCAGAAAACAAGAGAGGAAGCTAAGAGGAAGCAGGTGGATTCCAGGATGATCTCTGGGGAGGAGAGGCACAAAGCCAGGGAAGAAGATGTGGCCTCATGTGGATAAATGGATGCCCATTGAGCTAAATGATAAATGGGAAATGGTAAGAGAGAGTTTGTGTTCAATTATGACATAATCGATAGGGATGATGCATTCATCGCTTAAGCATCTTGAAGAACTTCACTGTTGAATGCCAAAATGGTTTAATGTGTTTGACACACTGGGCTATCAGTTGAAGGCACCTGGACAAATCAAGTATCCTCCACCGAAGTTCAAGAACAGAATGATCAACTATGACTTCATCTATGCTGATTTTGTGGATCGGCCAATACCTCCCGATAGGGGAATGATTTTCAGATTATTCGAAGAAGAGGGAAAGACAAGAAGAGATACTAATGAAATGTTCAACCTTGATCCTCGGTGATGAAATTGAATCTGAAGAAGATTGATGTATTTTATATTCTGTTGTTCAGTAGAGTAGGATAAACATTGTATCATGTACTTGATTTCCTTATTAATGAAACTCTACTGATGTTTTTGCTCTGAAAAGATAATATCTCATTATCTTACTGATTGTTTTTTATGGTTGTTATTTACTTGTTCTTACTTGCTATAGAAATATAAAAGCGAAGTAGGGTTTATTTTTATTTGTGTTATAGAAGATTGTAACAAGATGGTTTTTGGCATCATCAAAAGGGGGAAATTGTTGGGAGATGAATTTAATAAAGATTTTGATTAGATCCCAAAACCCCGAGTATGACATATATCAGGACATCTTGGTAGTATAGGATCAGGTTTCAATAGATATTAAGATTTCGGGATTATCTCACTTCTGTATGGTCGGCTAGTTATAGATCAGGAAGAAATAGGTTAGATTTAATTTTACTGAAGAACTCAGATGTTCCTGAGTAGTTCAGAAGATTCCTCAAGACCAAAGTCCCGGAACAAAGAATCACAAGAACATAAGAATCAAGACAAAAGATCCTAAAGACCAAAGATCACGAAAGACTGTTTTTTTGATCAAAAAAAGACTGAACAACTATTTTGAGTAAATAGTGTTATGTTCATTCTTAGTACAAACAAAGCAGAATGTTAGACATTAAGTGAACATTAATGGAACATATCATTTCAATTATGGTTGCCCTAAATAGAGTAGTTTTGGTTTCTCTCTCGTTTAAAGGAAGATATTGGGAAATTTGTAGTTAGTTTTGATGGAAGTTCCAAAACTTTTGTAATAGGGACCAATCAGACTGTTAGGTCAATCGATGACTCGTAATCAAAGATGGGATGACCAATCGAGGTTGTATAGACGGTGATGTAAAGATAGATCACATATCGAGGGGGAACTCAATATGTATAGGTCAAATCGAAGATATGACATGTCAAGACAAAGACAAGTCGAGAAGATCGAGAAAGATATGACGAAGATCAAGACAAGACAAGTGAGAAGATCGTAAGACAAGACATGTCGAAAGATCAAGATCGCATAACAAGCCAGACGGATAATCGGGGTGAAGACACGGGGTCGGAAGACACGAAGACCGAAGATCGATGACTACCAGAAGACCTATGTCGGTCGAGTCGCTGGTTGAGCTAAGACAACTTGCATCAAGACTCTATCGAAGATGTAGATCGACGTTTTATCCATCGGTCCCACACCAAAAGTTAATCGATGTTGCACCGCATCATCGTTGTCAATCGGATAAGAAGAATGTCAACCTTAGTTGATAGAACAAACACGATAAAGTGTACTTGTTAACCAATGAGAAAGAGACACGTCGTATGGGCCGACAAATGAGGATTGACGTTGCATAGTCAAACGACTAGAAAGGACAAACATACATGCTAATACCCATGCCATTTCTCAAGCATGTCATCAAGCCTGGGTTAAATTAACAAATATAGCCCTAAATTCAAATTGCTTCCAACGGTTATTTGATTTTCGAGGTCTATAAATATGGGATCAATCTTCATAGTGAAGACACGAAAATTATCATCAAGCTCAAGTCATAAGCAATTTCGCAGCGAAGAACACAAACTCGAAAAATTTCTAAGTGTTCATCCCATTTGTTCTTAGCATAGAAATCTCATATACAGCTTTAGGCTACCACAAATACTAGGATAGATTTCTAGTTGGAACAATAACAAATCGAACCGAAGTTAGAGTTAAGTTTGTTTTTTAAGATTCTAAACCGAGGGTTTCTAGTTTATGATTTAGGTTGGTGAAAATCATAAGCATCATTGTATTGTGTTGGACTAACACATTAAACTAATCGATTGGTTAGTTGTTGCCCTGGCGATAGGGAAAATTAAGGCGTAAATTTGGTTGTCGAACAGCTATAAAATCTTATGTCTAACAACTTACCTTATAGCATTTGATATTGCATACATATTTGAGTCGTCATTTTTGCATTAGCAATTGATCGATTAGCTTATATCATCGATTAACGGAACCAGCGAATCGATTCTCTAAAGCCAGTTTTATGAGTTAAAACTTAACCATACCACATCGATTAGTGATGAACCTATATTCTGTGATGTCGATAAGTTGATCGATCTGGTGATCGCCGCCTTCGATCAAATGACGCTACACGATCTTCGCCCAAAAGTTCGAAGTCTATTCACCGTCCCGCCAGACACTAAAACATTGGAATACCTTAGAATTTCAGCCAATAAGAGCAACAACGTACTTTCTTGACCTTTGGCGACATCTCGCGAAAGTGTAGGTTGATATCTTCGATTCACGAAGTTGGTGATTAACTCGTGGTGCATATTTCTAAAACGTCGGAGTTGCGTTCAAACCACAGAAATAACGGATTCATATAACCAAAAACCTTACGATGATATCTCTTCAGCGAGATAGTTTTTTTCAAAAGAACAGCGGAAGTTGCCTATAAATACATTGACCTTCACCATTGCAAGATTCACGGGAAATCAAAAAACTCCAGCTCATTATTCTTGCCAATTGAAATGACTCAAAAACTTTGAATTCCCAGTGTTTAGCATTGAAAATTTCGTTTCACTAAAATTGGAATTGTTATATGTCAAAGCATAGTAAGAATATCCTAGCCTTTGAATCTGATTCTTAATCAGGATATCACATAGTTGAAACAAACAAACCTCAAAACCTATTGCTGAGTGGTTTGGTGTGTGATTATTGGGCGTGAAGTTATCTCTGAGTTAAAATAGTGGGATTGAAGTTCAACGAGCTTCAGAGAAGAGTTAATAAAACTGTTTGAAGGCGGTCAAGCTTGTGTGTTTGAGATATTATTCTGTTAGTTCGACGAGAAAAGCATTGAAAGTTAGTAATTTCTTGAGTTAGTCTGAAAGCAGTAGTTGTAGTGAGTTAGGAGTATCTCGAGGATCGAGAGTGGACTTAAGGCTTGTCTCTGAACCACTATACTTCTTGTGTTATTGCTACGCTGCATCTCTTGTTACTATAAAACGCATGTTTTATGATATTCGATTGGAATCCCAATCCTTGAGTTTGCATTGAATTGATGCTTTAACGATTTATAAATAATGAAGCAAGATAAGCGAAGTATAAACCTGAATAGCTTACATTTCGCGCACCTTGATAAGCGAAACGATAATTATCAAAATGAACAAACTCTCTTAGTATTGGAGAAATAGTTATCGTCTAACCTGGTTTCAATAATCTCGAATCGGTTAAATTTAATTTGAAGCTCTTGAAAGTTGCTCGGGATCGTCTCGATGAACTTCGACTGGGGCAATTTGTGTTTCTCGGAGAATGAATTCTCGGCACATCGGCGTGATTTGATGCTCAAGAAAAAGTTTTAAAATCGAACACGTGCTGATTCCCGCCGTTCAAGTGTAGACTGCGTTCTGTTTGGGACCAACGCGTATGATTTATGTTGGTCGGGTGCTATGATCTCCCAGATGGGTCAGTTATCTGATTTTGCCTGAGCTGATTGCGAGTCAAAGTCTCAGTGTGACTGTCAGATCTGAGGTGGAGTTGGTGATTAGAGGTGTGTCAGTTTGATGGACTGTGAGTTTTTTAATTCCATTGCTCAGTCGAGCCTGAAAGTGGCTTGCTAGCCTTCTGCAATCAAACTCAAAACACACAAACTACTAGGGTTTGGGTTTTGAGTTGATTTCAACAGTGAACAGGATGGGCTTGACCTCCCAGATCAAGGTCCTTGTATTTATAGTCCTCAGATGGCGGTTCCTTGGAGCTGATGAGCAGTTGGAATTTGAGTGCTCCGTGTGTTTTAGGAGGCCTCAACGATCTTATTGCGATGCAGGCGTGAAATGCTAACGGCGTGATTACGTGTCCTATACGTACCGATGCGGTGGTTTTGTCATGATAAATGTGAACCCAAACAAAATGACTCTTTTAGTCAATATACGAATGAAGATTAACCTTAAACAACAGACTTAATTAAGCTTTATGCGCGTATGGCAGATATTTGGCAATATCTGCAAGATCTTTGTGTTTTCCGCGGTTTGTAGTCTGAATATATATTATTGATGCCTCACGAACATTGGTTATCTTATTATTGATATCTTCTGCGAAATCTTCGGTAACTAAAATTTGGCCTTACGAGTGCTTGATGTCTTGGGTAGCATCTTTTTGAGTCTTGATGCCTTGATGACATCTTGAGTCTTGATGACATCTTGAGTCTTAGTGTCTTCGGCTGCAGATGCCCGGTATCCTGGCCTTGGTGATGTCTTGAACTTCTTGAGTCTTGATGTCTTTAAAGCTCTTAGTCTTGGCTGATCTTGATTCGCGGAGTCTTCAATGTCTCAAAATCTAACGATCTATATACTGGCGACTATATGATGCGGATAACTACTGAATAATCTATATCTCTTTGAATCATTCGATATCATATCTGGCTTATATTTTCGAGTTTTGGGATCCCCAATCAAAACCTTTATAAGTGTCTACATTAATTTCCCCACTTTTGATGCATCATCTTGTTACATTTAAAAACCTTAACCTACTCGGGTTTGAGTTTAATATTCTGATCGAAAATGGTAATTCTCTGACAATTTCAAAACATAAGGCATATCAAACATAAAGACATGTAAAAATAATGAGATATTATCTTTGAGCATAAAAGATAATTTTTCATTGATGTAGGATAAAGAGTTCTGATTGCAATGAAAATCAAAAACAAAAAGCGATACAAAAGTCTTACGGTCTTCTTCCTTACGTCGCATACGTGACTTCCCGGGCATCTATGAGTATCTCTTCTTGGTTCATCACCTTTGATGATATAGGGGTTGTTTCTTGTTAGGCCTAATTTGGATAACATACTTAAGTATCTCGTGGTTGTTTTCGTTCATAGCCATTCTCTCAAGTGTAGGGCTGGGTAAGTGTATGGACGATTACTATCGTATTTCCTTAAATGCACATGAGTTGATCGACTGCAGTCTTTTTATGATGGTATACGATGAGAGTACTTGATGGCTTCATTCATATCCGTGCTCCCTCCATTTCTCGAGAATCTCATAATAGAACCAGTTCTCTCTTGATCTCCATCGTTAGGCGAATAAACATCGTTTGTCGATGTCGCCATTCAGTTTTACGTACCACTGCTTTTTTTAACAACTTTTAAAACCACTTCTTCTTTACGCTCTTCTTCTTTCTTTTCTGATCAAAGGAACACGACCTGAAGAAAAGTCTTCTTCTCTTTGATTTGAAGGGTTTTCGGAGTTTCTTATTGAAGACTAACTCACTGAATTCGGGTTCTTTAATAGAACCTTGTACTCAGTTCTTCCAAAATCTGTGTCAATTTCCTCTGAGTATTGAAGTGGCTAGCTCTTTTTCTTCTTTTCTTGCTCCACAAATGCATGACCTTTCTCTTTTTTCGGTCGACTTAAATATTCACGGCTTTGCTTGGCCTGATTATCATACATAAAACGGTTTCTCACGAAGTACTTACGCGAATAGTTGCTCGGATGTTTGAATGAGTTTCTGACTTCTTTGTGAATTTTAATTTCTCGATTATTTCAATTTCTCTTAAGGCTTGATTTTCTTTCTTCGGCTTCTTTTTTGAGTCTTTCTCTCCAAGGTTTGTGCCAACAACTCATAATTGCAGCTTTTCCCATTTTGGCGTACCTTGGGAGTAGTTGAGTCATTCATTATCCTTATTGCTCTCTTTGTATACTTAACGCTACCTTAGTGATCATGCCATCCTCTAGCTTCTCATGTAATTAGCTATTGAAATTCATCAAAGAATATGATTTGAAAAGACTCTGCATCATCTGTCATCTTGGTCATAAATAGAGCAATTTCCTCACGGTATTTGTCAGCCCAGATCATTCTTCTCCAATAACAGCTTCAAAGATGAAGCAGTTCTTTCTTGATACATCTGCTTCATCTACATTGAGCTGACTACATCAATCTTCTATTTAAGTAGTGTTTTATGTGAAGTTGTAGTTGCGTGACATGTAAAGATAATTTCGATTTTCGGCTTTGAGGTGAACGGTTTCTTCAGTCCTTTTTTTTTCGCTTCCCTTTCCATTTATCGGGATGGGGTAATCAGTTATCAGTTACGGTGAGGAAGAAAAAGATCGAGTCGAGGAATCTTGTTCGACTCAGTCTTGCTCGAATGGTCTCTCGTTACGCTTCTTCGCCTCGTTCTATTCGACCTCACGCCCACTCCAATTTTGGGCTTCGGGAAGCGGTTAAACGGTTGTACAAGTTCTAGTCTTGATGGATCGTGGTTCATTAGAAGTCTGCATCCATGTTAATGATTCACGAGGTTGGTGATCGAAGTCTGACGGAGTCTCTTCGATGGGGCTGGGGTCCCTTGAGATCTCTGAGGGGAAGTCTATCGAGCTTCGGAGAAGTTTGGCAGTACCTAGGAAAAACTTTGTTCCTCGGTTTCTTGCTTGTACATTTGTCACAACTGAGCAGAACACAGATTTCTCCTTCTTTGACACTTGGAGTTGAGTTTTAACCCGATGTCGGTAGCCTCTCGGCGGCCGTTGTTATACGCGCTTAAAACCGTGCTTTCTTTTTGATTTCTCTCCTTTCTCTTTAACCGTGGCTGGCTTGTCGCTTGTGATTTAACCTTGGTCTCTGCAGACTTCGATTTCTTTCTTCTCTTAAGTCTTAACATTTGGTAGTTTGAACATGATTTTTTTTGACTTTGGAAAGAAAGAAGTGGGTTGTAGAATCCTCTTCTCGCACATTTCCAAGGTCATCGTCTGGTTAAATGTAGATCTTTCCTTTGACTTCTTCTGAGCCATTATGCAATTTGTTTGAAGCGATCTATCCTGCGCAGTTAATAGTGTAACGGTTGAATGCATTGGAAGGTGAATATTCAATATACAACAACTTAGGCATGTATACATTGGCTTCACCTGAATCTACTCATGATGAATTTCAACACAATGTCAGCGATACTCGATATTTAGGCTTCAAATGCCTCTTATTAGGAGTAACTAGCGTTCTTGGATGCTTTCACATTAATTTATCAGATATTAACGTGCCACCACGTCAGCTAATATCTTGTAGTAGAATCTTTACCCCTCTATCCTTATCATATATGACATTAAGATTCTTAGGAATAATATATAATTACTTTAACAAAATCCACGTATTTTGAACTATACTCAATCTTGGTATCTGAATTCTATACCCAGCCATCACCTAACTTCAAATTAGATATTACAATTTACCTATATGGCGATTGATTAGCGACGAACAATGGCTGACGTTGGATGAGTTTTTGAAGTGTATATTCGTACCAGGTTTATTGGAAATGTGACTTGTCGTATCTGAAAGTGTCATTTTTTGGAGAATTTGAGTTTTAGATAGGTGAGTTTACAGGCGTCGAGTTTGAGCGGTATTTGTGAAGATGAGATTTTGGAATAGAGCTTTTGAAAATTAGCGGATATAAGTTTTGATTTATGGAAAATCGTGTAGATGAAAATTGACGTTGAACCTTCATGGTGAAAGGGCGATTACATGAAATCTTAGCGCGCTTGATTTATCTGGTGGTGATTAATGAAACGTGCATTTTAATTATTCTGGAAACCATTAACTTTCCTCGTGTATTTCAGATCCCGCCCAAATATTTCTTTGGTATTTTGTCATTTATTACTGATGATTAAATTCAGTCGAATGATAAATGTGTTGCATGTATTGATACTTGATATTTTCTCCAGGTCTTCTTTGAGTTTGACTATGATAAAATATGGAATATCTTGATCTTGATCTTGAGATAATAATTTCCCAAGACTCGGTGTTCAATACTTTCAATTTTATCTTTAGTTTTGATAAAAACCGTAAATCTGAATCCAACATACCTAATTCAATTGTTGGATTCTGAAATCTTGATTGACAAGGTTAGAATCAAGATGTTTCTCATTATGAATTTCCATTACGATGTCTTCTTCTCAACATGATCTTTTGATGAAGTGATCTTTTTATATCAACATGCATACATACGTTAATACCCCATCTGATTTTGTGTAATAATTGCACTATTATTATCTAAAATATAGGTACTTCATTGGTAATCTTTATAATCCTGGTGTTATACGATAAGAATTTATTACTAGCAATTATGACCGTATATTGACCGATGGTCTTGGTTATCGCGAGGTTGTTTATTTCTTTGAACCATGATATGGTTACTTCAAAGTCTGACAAGTTCTGTGTTAGACTTCTGCATCAATTCATCCTCATGTCGGCATCTGAATAACGATTGTTCAGGTTATCCGCTGTCGGTTGAATACCATAATCCTCTATTAGCGGTCCTTTAAGATATTTCATAATCTTTTGTGACCTCATATGTTGTAGGATTAACGGTATCTTTACACATATCAACGACAAATGTAATATCGGGCCTACTTCTTTGTGAGATATATGATGATCTAATGATCTCATAATCGGTGTGATTTCTTACGGTGATTTCTTGCTTCCGGGATCGTCTTTGTAGTATTCATGGCGGAATTTCCTAAGCGCATTACAGTCTAATACCTGTACTTTACGTGATCTACGTTGTATTTGTGATTGATGAAATTCCTTCCTTAGTTTGTTTCTTGATCCAAGAAAAAAAAGAAATTCATCTCCCCATCATTGACATCTCAAACTTCGCTTCCATCCAGTGAAAGCTTTTCACAGTTGGATGATTTGGAGATCTATCGCTTCATCTGAACAAGTAAAATGTCTTTCCCATCTTCTATCTGACGAGTCCCTCCAGCGATTCCTTTAATAAAACCTTCATGGTGCGATAAGCGAAAAGAATATAATACCATCTTCAAAGTCTTTGTAAAATATACATGGATTTCTGATGTATAAACTTAGTGGAATTATGCGAGATTGTTCCCGGCCTCTTCATATGCACCATTGATACTTTTCATCCATCATTCACTAGATTATTATGTGAATTTCATGTATGGGCAACATGCAATCGATGGAAACCGATCTTTGCAATAGTCTCGAGTTTCATCTGAAATCGAAACCAGGAATAACCTTATTAAACTAACACTGTATTTCTCTGACTGTTGTTATGTTCATCTCTTGAACACACTTAGTTCAATCACATTGTTGTTATTGCCTCTTGGTCTATCCCCACCCAAATCCCAAAGCTTCATTCGCCGTGAATTCTTGATTCTTGATAATCAAAGAATCTTTGTGAAACGATCCGGAAGGTGCTTTTAGGAGAACAAAAGCACTTTCCATACGGAACCTAGCATTTTGACACCATGTGATAGATCACCATCGACTTTAGGACTATCCAGCCATTTCTCTAGTGATGGTATCTCAACATCAAAATGTTATATTCGTTGGTTCATTAGGGAACGAAGAAAGAGAATCATCTTCCTGGAAATTCATTGAACGTATGGAGACATTTGTTCCCCGATTTAGTTGATAGATTCGAGTTTGCGGTGTGACCGCTTCATCAGCATTACATACTGAGTCTGGTGTATGTTAGATTGATTGACTTGATTGTGTTGTAGCTTTCGCCCGATTAAATTTTCATCAGCGGTCTCTCCTCGAGTTTTTCATCTAGCTTCTTTGTCGTAGTCGATTCCTCCATTCATAAGTGGTAACCTTCTTTTAGATTCGAGAGGATGTTTATCATTCTTTTGATCTAGTCTTGTATTGATTCTCTTGATCGATTCTCGAGTCGTATTACATTTCTTGAACACCGTAGATTCATCAAAAACAACTGAGGTGTTTCTTCCTATCCAAAATCCTAAATTTGTAAACTCTGAAGGCTTTCTTGGCTTGAATATCGATATCCTTCATCGACACTTTGCTATCAAAAGTTTCAAAGTGATCTTTACCCCATTATTGTGTATAAAACACTACCCAACAATTTTACGAAGAAAAAGAAGCAAAGGAAAACCCTTTCATTCCACAGCTCATATGGAGTTTTTCTTGGTTGGTAAACGTGGATCTACTGAGAGTAGCGTCTGCGGTGTTATTGACCGATCTCTTAGGAATCGGCCCGGCAATCATTGTCCTTCTTTGCTTCTTCGAATCTGTTGCTTCTTGGCATAGCCATTACATTGTAGGGTTCTTGTTGATGTTCATGAGATATTCATTCGCTGTGATGTCGATATGATTGATAAACTGGTCTATTTATCGATTTTGACCACACTGATTCTTTCGATCTGGCTACTGATCAGATTCAGGCGATTTTATGCAGTCTCTTTCTTCTTGATATAGCCCATGTGCTTTAGGTATAAACTACAAGTGTATGTATTTTTCGCCATTAATTATCGCAGTGCTCTTGGTGAAGATCAACTTGATTGTAGTATTCTGCTCATTAGAAACATCTACTTTGCTTTGAAAGATGCTCACGATTTGTTTCCTTCGTAGCACCACATCTGATTTAAACACTTCATTTGGGTAACCGCCATGGTGTAATGTTGCGAGTTGTTGAGGTTTGAGTTTAGTGATTCATTATTTTTTTTGTGCATTATTATTGCCCGATATTGATGTCGATTGGAACTTTTGCAACCAAACATGTATCTTTAGGAGTTAGTCTCAATCGTGAATACACATTTCCTTTTCTAGTACGGTCGGTAAATTTTATTATTGTCTTTTACGCAACATAAGTTCTTTGAGAACTCATATTTGAATCCTTTGTCACAATTGGTGATGGCTCCAATTTATGCTTTGGAGTGGAGACACATATGAAACACCATGGATATGGTGAGTCAACTTCAAGTTCCGTATCGCCGGTTGTCGTTGGAATTGTCTCAAATGTGATCGGCCTTTGCTCAACATAGTCGATGATTAGTTGCTTATATCATGTATGTGTGAACATCCAGCATGCGATACCGCACGAGAGCCAATTTCCACTCTTCAGGTGCTATTGTTTCATTATTTCGGTGCCGCTTTTAACCACAATAGGTGATGCTTAGGTACCCGTTTGGTGTAGGGTCCTACAGTTGATTGTCTTTTGGAACGTAACAACTCTATTTACTTAGAGTGTGGTTGTCCTGGCATCTGCACATTCACCACCCTAGGGCCTTGGTATCACGTGCATGGTCTTGGCGCCGTGAGCATGAGCACCCAGAGTTCTTCTTAGGTTCAGCCCTTTGTTCAAGTGCCTTAGCTTTTGTCTTGGTAGTCTGTCTCTTGACTTAGGTTGAAACCTACCCCTTAAACCTTGCCAAATGGGGTTCTGCACCGTTTGTACTAAGTGAATCTTCGGTAATCTTAGGGCTTGGTCTTTTGATTTGAAATCTCTGTTTGAGTGTTCTCTTAAAAATTCTACGATGGTTGATTGTAGATCTCTTTAGAGTTGTTAGTATTCTTGAGGCTTAATCTTGCTTTAAATTTCTCTTTGGTGTTGAGTTTTGGCCTTTTCAAAGTGCAGGCTTTCTTCGCGAACGCCAGTTCTGGCTCATGGAATCCTTTACTTATGCAAACTTCTGGTGATTCTTGATGAAGATTAGATGCCTTGGTTAACAAAGCGGTCTGGTGCTACTAAACTGACATTGAAGATCTTGTATGAGGTTCATAGATATATCGTCCAAGAACTTTTTTTTTTTATAGTTAGTCTTTGATAACTCGAATTTCATATATTTTAGATCACGAGTGTCATTAACTTTCTCTGTATTATCCTCGCATTTCTTTAGAGTTTCATGCTTCTCAAAAGTCATTGAACCGATTGATAAAAATTTGAATCTCTTTGATGGATTTCTCTAATTTTTCCATTAAGGATCTATCACGCCCTCTTTTCGAGAGTTGTACTTTGAACATCGATTCATCGGTAGTTCCCATCGATTGAAGTGATCTCAACTTTTTAAAATTTCCGCCCAATTCTGTGATACGCTCTTGAGTTTGATGAGTAGTTCTTGTAACACGAATCCTTCATAAATTCTCCAAATGAATCCATCGAAATTCTTGTTCGATTGAACTTGAAACTCATGTGTGGAAGCGACAGATAAAGCACACACCTCCAGCCATAAGCGGTCTCATCATCACTGAAAAACCTCTCATTTGGTGGAACCTCTTGAATGTTAACATACCAGCTCTTAACACTTCTTCTTTTAAAGATCTTCTTCTCTCTTGGCATCTTTCCTTTCTTCTTTTTGCTTTTCGGCTCGGAACAATCATATTAAAATGACCTTTCTTAAACCTGGTTGTAACATCTGTTGGTATCATCGATCCTCTCCTTGGTTTTGGAGTTCTTAACTGGATGAGATCATGCTTCGTTTTTCTCCCTACATTTGATTATCTTGTCCTCTTTGACCGAGTCTCTTTGTACATGATTAACGTAATATTTCTTATATTTCCATGCTCTGCTATTAGTCTCAAACCTCCTTGCCATCGATCTTAACATCTCTGCCATCTTGATTTTTAGTGAGTTTCTGTTGAACTCTGAAAAAGTTTCTCTTTGAAAGCAGCGTTCTTCTTAGATGAAGAATCATCTTTCTTGTGATTCTTGGATTTCTTGTCAATCTAGCTCTTAGCTTTCAGTTCGGAAAAGCATTGATATGGCGAAATCAATATTTTTAGTGGAGTGTTTCAATCACCACATCATATATCCATTTCAAGATAATCTCTAAAATTTTTACGATTCTTCTCTCTGTGGGTATCTTTCCCAGAGCACTTTCGGAGATCATTCATGATCTTTAGTGGTCGACCTCAACGTTTATGGATTCCATATATTTCCATTCAACGAAAACTATCAAACTTTCAATCGCCGTATTTAGAAGTTTTTGTTTTCTTTATCGTCGGCGCGCTGACCTGTGTCTACGTGGCTACGGGTTTCCTGTTCGTTGAAATCGTATCATACAAAGTATCTTTAGCGATATGATCGGTTAAACACCATCGGTAAGTTGATCTTAAATTTGGAAATTCTCGCGTCATTACTTTCGATATGTCATTGATTACTGTAGGATTCACAATATTAATGGTGAATGTGGTCCTTGAAACCTCACCATGTTTTGAATCTGAATGAACTGCGTTCTCAATCGTAGGTGCATGGCTAACCGGCGGAGTTTCTTAGAAACATGATGATAACCATAGATATCGACCAAATAGGATCTATTGATGAATTACGCAGCAAGTCTTTCGGCAAGGCAAGACTAATATTAAGTGTGGTCACAATGGTGCTGCGATACCAACATTTGGTCGGTGCTATCAGTCTCGCCTTGCGTGTAGAGAATACCTGTTATCAGTTCTTAAAAACTTTCTTCACATTGGTCAGATGGGTGGTTATCGATAGTTTCAACAGTTACGGTCGAAATCTCTTTAGACGATGATCTGTCTAACTTTTAATGTGAGCACGGTTGCTTATCGAATCTGGCTTGGATGATTATCTTCTGAACCACTAAGTGAAATTAGTTCTGTGTATATTTACTCATGTCTTGAATGGTTGGCCTAGTTCATATACTGCGTTTAGCTGTGAAAAAATCTTGATAAACGATGATTAAGTGTGATCAATTGATGCAAGTTATTGGATTAGTTCAATGAATATCGATGAATGTACTTCATTGAAACAGCTAGCGAATAATAATGCGATGCAATGATAAAACAACACGGCAATTATAGTGGTTGACGCTGGCTCGTCGATCAGGAGATTCATAACCTTTAACTTCAAACTCTTTTCTACTGGTGAACAGTAACTTTCGAACACACAGTGTTCGAACTACGTAGCTTACTAGCTTCTTTCTCTAAGTTTTTCTACGTTTAGCATTGTAACTCTTTAACAACTTAGCCAACAAAACACTAAACTACCTGAACAAGGGTTTGGGTTTTTGGTTGTTTTCTAAATTGAAATATCCTTTAATAAACGAATGCAAAGTCTAGTATCTCTTCTAAGCTTTGGATATATCTGCTAGGCTTAGAATAATGGGCTCTACATCTTCATGAAAACTTACTGGGAAATTCTAGGGTTTTCGAGATCTTCAATTTACACAATATCTGAATGAGCTCTTGAGTTGCCTTTGAAATTTCGTGACCTCTCAATGTAAAAGGAGTCACACTAGTGTTATAGGCAAACCACCAAAATTATTTCTTGAAAAAACTATCGGAGATAAGCCTATGAGTTCCTTATAGTGTTTGATGAGCAGTGACTATTTAGGTTTGAATACTACACTTTCATGTTTTTAGGAAATATCGATCATGTAGGCAATCACAATTTTGTAGTAAAGACGTAAATTACAAATGACATGATTCATTCATCACCATCGATAAAATCTGATGTTGTCTTCTGATTGGTTTTGTCTTGATAAGTAGACCAAAACAAAAGCGGCTCTTTATAGTCCAATATCTACGAATAGGAATAACTTCAACAACCGCTTTGGAGCAGTACTTACATCTATGAATGTTTTTAGGAAATACCGAGACTTTGTGTTTTTCGATTTTGTAATTATTTGATATTGATATCTTCTTTAGTCTTGATACTCTTTAGTCTTGACCGAGTCTTGATGTCTTAACCCGTTATCTGACCCATTTGACTCTTTGAGTGTTCGATGTCTTGGCCTTCTTTGAGTGCCCGACTATCCTCGTGACTGCTGGAAGTGTACTTCGATGCCGTATTCACTGATCTTGATGTCTTCAGCTGAGTCTTAATTAAATAACTCTGAGTCTTGATTGTGTTTCAAGTAACCTATCTCTGAATTCTGAATCTGGATCTGATCTAAGTCTTCGGTTTTGGGATCCGAAACTGCTGTCGTTCGACGATTTATATTAGATATAGAATTAGTATTCTTAGATGTAATTGCGTTAAATATGTGAAAAATAATAAATGAAAATATTGAGGCCATTATTTTATTTTTTCGTTTAACTGAATATTAATGATGCTAGGAATTATGTGTTTTTAATTCAAGTTTTTTATTTTATTCTAAGTTATTGAAATGAATAACTATCAACATGACATTTTGATAAACAATTCTTTAGTAAATTTTTAAATTTGTACGAAATGTCGTTTGGTGTAAAGCGAATTAAATGCGTGAACGCTTTTGTGATCCACTTTACCGGGCCCGGCTTGAAATCTTGATAGTGGCCAAGGCTAATCGAAGAACTGGATGTCCGTGCAAGCAGTCTTCGCTTTTGGATGTAGTATCGGAAGGATCTCTTTGATTCTCAATCTCGTGCAGGATTTATGAGTGGAGATGTCGTTTTAGATGCTACGTTAATAGGAAAGTTCCTCATGTGTGTTGTTGAAGATGATTGGGCTAATCGAAACTTAGTCGTTTTGGGCGTGACTCAAGGCAGAAGCGTTATTATTGCTTCCGTTCTATTGATCATTTCCGATTGTATTGATTTTAGAGTGATGGCTTTAATATAAATAAGACAGAATCGTATCTTTCGGTACATAACCAAGATTATTTAATTCCTACTAAGGAAAAAACGCGTGCTTTCATGGTGAGTGCCTCTATATACATCAAAGGAAAAGAAGAAGTGAAAGCGAAACAAAAGGCTCAAGCGGTTCTAATAAGCCAAAAGGCGGAATTTAAAGAGGTGGACAAGGATTCTTATGCCTCCCTTTACTGTGAAGGGGCATTGTTGGAAGAAGGTGCAAAGGTTAGCGGTGAAAAAAGGTACAAGGTGTCTGACCAGCAGAACGAATATGTTGTTATTGGTCAACATGTCCTATAAATGATACTACATTGGGTATTAAATTCTGTTGTGGCTCACATTCCATACCTATGTCTGCGAGGTCTCAAACGAGATTCGTCGGAATTGGGTCGCCCTACGTTAGGAATGGAAGCGAAGTTGATCTTGAATGTGTGTTAGCGTTCACGTTTGAATTCTCTCGGTTTTAGACTTGATGAATAATTGTTATTTTGTTCCTTCTATTACCATGTATTATTTCTATTCGATGTTGGACATTGAAAGGTTTTTTTTCCTTCATTTACCAGTATAATTGTTATTTTTTTTGTAATGGTGATGTGTAATCTCGCTGTCGATGGATTTATACTTGTTGCATTATGTGGATATGATGTTGTTCTTAATATATATATATATACAAACAAAGCGACTCAAACGTAATCATGAAAACCGACTTACTTATGACATTGTAGGCTTGGTCATACAAATGAGAATAAATTTCAAGGTTAAGGATTCTTCTTAACCCGTTCATTTTAGTCTTATAGAGTGAATCTTGTCTCAAAGGCGAAATGACCCACAACAAACCTTCTCAGGAAAGGGTTGGTGCAAAAGTTCTAGAATTGATCCCGATGATATGCGTGGTTATTATAGCTAGAAGTCCTTGCTGCTTCATCCTTTTCTTGTGTTCTCAAGATATGGATATGTTGTATCTTATGAAACCTAATCATTATCTTACTAATCCAAGGATGGTAGTAAAGCAATGGTACAAGTATCAAAGGTATTGTCAGTTGAGAGGTGAATACTGTAGACATGAGTTCATGATTACTTAAATTCGTGGAATCTATATCTGATAATTTCCTCCTGAACTACCGCGAATGAGCGGAGTGTCAGGAGAAACGAAACCTTGTTGGACAATGAGTCGTAATTTTTCTCCCCTTGGAAACTTCTTGTAGAATACGTTTCAAACCTGGTTACGATGAATGATTCCGCATCGAATCAGTTGAGCATACACCATATGAATTATGGTGTGTAATCGGCTTTCACATCATGGGGTTGCCTTACATGATTGTAAAAATGCTCACTAGTTATCAGGTGAGTTATGTGGGATATCCTAAGGAACAAGAGTATTATTTATCACGAAACAACGATAATTGTTTCTAGAGACGGTCCCGCCGAAACGTAACAGGAACAAAGATGCGTAGATGATAACGAAGAAGTTAAAACGCAGGATAGCAGAAATTTGGTGTCTTTATCAAAAAGCGTAACCGAGAATGGAGTGGGAGGAACACCGGCTGACTCATGGTGGAAGTTTATCAACAGTGATCTCTTCGACGATGGGGAGGCGTAATTAGAGTTGCGTTAGCAGCCATGTATGTGAAACTCAAGTGGGGTGATAGGGTATCATGGTTCAAACTCCCCGATAGCAGCCATTATTTTTGCTCTTGAGGCACCTCTCAGGACATTGATGGTGATGAAAACTTCACGTCAGCGGGTATACGGTCACACTGTAAACTCCGTCATCTACCCGATGTTGATAAGTAATGTACTTATATATTATGGTTTCCTCGTGAAAGGCATGATATGGAGATCCCAGAATAAGGCGATCCCGGAGCTTACCTTTGAGGTAATGTTGAGCGTTGACTTGAAAGTGGTATAAAGCCATAAATTGGTGGACCGATGTACCGTCAATGCGGGACTTGGTTGGTTGTGAGGTCCAGGCCATGGGTTGCAAATGGGTCTCTAAGCGTGGGCGGTTATGTGACAGTACAAACCTACAAGGTAGGTTGGTGGCAAGGTTATAGTCGGTAGAGCATTGACTATGATGAGACATCATTGCAAATCGAGTCGACCAATTTTACTTGCGGTGGCGGCTACGTCTAGATTATGGTTGTGGATGGATGTCAAACGACCCTCGTGGCAACACATTGATAAGGAGGTGTTTATGACTCATGGGAGAGGCTTTGTATCTAGACAAAGTCTAATCTTGTGTGCAAGCCTCAAAGCTATCCATTTATGGTTCATGACTTTAGGAGTTGAATCCATCCAGGTTGTTAAGTATCGAAATCGTTTGACTTCTCCAGCCGAAGGATCCATGCGTTTATCGTGGCGCGATGGGAATATTGTTTTCATAGTTGTGTATCGCCGACATCGCCGATTATGAAACAACATTCCTCTTATCGTCCCGGTTAGATTGGTACTTGCTCGGACAGCCATGATGATGAAGGATCTTTGGTGGAGCACTTGCTATCTTGGGATCCCGAAGATCCATGAGGATGAATCGAGGATGTTGGGGATGTCACGCGATCAACCCTGAATAAGGTGTTAAAAGCGTTTGCGATGGAGAACTAAAAGAGAGGTTACCGTCGCTGTCAGGATTGTCATACCGGTATCGGTCATGAAAGAATATATCATCTGCAATGGCTCCATCGTAATGTATTGAATGTGGCCTTCACTATGCTGTAGTAGATACCGGTAGAATCGGTGAACCTCGTTGGATTCTTCAAAATCTAATAAGTACTGCAGACATGCACATTTAACCTTACGATCTCACGGAGGGTTAGAGCTAGTTTCTGTTATGGTATCTTGATGCAATTCAATCATTGTGATGATTTTGATAACGATCAGACTATGTTCGTTCTCAATAAATTGGGGCGGTTAGTTGGAATAGTTCGAACAAGATCTTCTGAAAGCCGGATTCGACAACCGGTGAGTACATTCTTGTGTGTTGCCGAAAGTTGTCTGGATAAAAGCAGGTTCTTAAGTGAACTAGGGGTAGTTTAGGA